>CM040186.1:31825060-31920060 GCA_022606455.1 Callitettix versicolor
ATCAGAGGCCATCATCTTAAAATGGAAGTAATGCTAAAATACGTCATTTGGGCTTTGTATCTTTGTACCAAATTTCAAAACAATCAGTTAATGTGTTTGGCTAAAACTGCGTACCTCTTTATTGTAAATCAGAAGTCGCCATCTTGAAACAGTAACAAATGGGAGAAAATACAAGGCACCTTCATACCAATTTCAAAACTATATTTTCAAGCGTTTTGGCTGAAATTATGTACACTCGTTATTGTAAATCAGAGGCCGCCATCTTGAAACGGAAGTGAATGGTAAACAATCTTACACATATGTTGTTCATGCTTTATAAAAGCAAGAATGGTACCTCTGTATACCAAATTTCAAAACAATCGGTCAATGCGTTTGACTAAAACCGCTTATTAAACACACAAACCAAAAACACATACCAACTCGCTTCGCTCGATCAGTAAAATAACGCATAATTTCACAAAATTGGTTCGTTAGATTTATAGCTATCGGAGTCTAAAAGGAAGAAAGTAATGAATGTTGATTTATGTACCATTTGATAATAGCTGTATAATTTGTAATCTGTTTTGAACCAGAACCCAAAATTGTATTTTACACAAACTTTGCTAAGCCTAAAATAACTTTGTTAAGCTGTATTCATTAACAGTATAGTTTTTGAAGTAATTACATTGGCATATCACGTGAATATGAACCATGAAAAATCACACCACAAAACAGTCATCAGTTTTGTTTTCCAATAGAATGAAAGTTTGTCATGTGCCTAAAATGCCATTATGCAGTAGAAAACTGTATTTTTTTATTTTGAAATAATGACAGTATTTGCTTTACGTTTCCTTTTCTTCAAAATGTCAGTTTGGCTGCATGTATGGGTTTGTGTTTACGCAACCAGGACTACAACGATGCCAAAAGCTTGCCGGACTTTCTTCTGCGCAGGTCCGGTAAAAACCGATGTTTTCAGAATAACAATTATTATCGCGAGCTAGCCACACGAACCACAGATCAGATATTGTTGCGTCAATGGCATTCCGTCGTATCTGTGATCTGCGAGTGGAGGAGGAAAACAATATGAAATTGTGCAAAAATTACACAAACTTTATCACATTCAAGTATTTCCCCAAAAAAATCCTGGAATCTACAGATTATTTCCATCGAAAGTACCTGAAAATAAAAAAAATAATTTCAGCTGATTTTTAAATGTTGATATGACATCAGATTTTCAAAAAAAAATGTTATGATATTGATATGCTACTCTTTGGGAGTTCACTTCTCTCTCTTGAGTGATATTTGTATGCCACAATTATTTTCAAAGACTAGGCTTTAACGTCATAATCTACAATTTTGATTTAATTTTCCAGAAAAAAACAGTCCATGTTTGTAACATGGGTTAAAGCGGATCGCGCACAAGGTCCTTGGTTCGGTTAACCTGGCATAGCTTTGGTTGAGCCTGTTTGGCCTTGACCAATGGCACAATGTAAGGACGAAAAGGTTTTCTGACGTCACAGCCGAATGTAAAATAATGTGTTTCCCCGAAGTCAGGTTCGTGACGCATCTGGTATTTTAGCAACAAGGTTGGCAGCTCAAAGAGGAAACTCCTTTTGAAAACGTTTTTTCCAAAATTAATTTGCACTATTTTTCTTTAAACTGATTCCACCATCACAGACAGCATTAAAATCTGCAAATATCAGCTGAAATACAATATCAGCTGTCAAATATCAGTTTGAAATAATTGTCAATAAACCCTGACCGCCGTCAAATTAACTTTCTTAATTTCAATGGATTTTAAAAATTCAAAATGCCTATTTATGTATTTTTTAACGCTAATTACAATGGTTGAATCGGATTTTCAAAACTATTTAAGACAACAAAATTATAATTTTTTAAACATTTGAAATTAACGCAATTTTGAAATTGTTGAACAATTTTTTCTGGTTAATTTAACTTGTTCAAGCTATCACCAAATAGATTTTTGTGCTAAGTTTGAATTAAATCGGACTAAAATTGCTAACGTGGGCTTGCTAAACACACACACACACACACACACTCGCGCTAGCTCGCAATGGAAATTTACTAAAAACGATCTGCAATGGTAATATTTGTACACAATTTGTATTTGTAAGCATTACAGAAATTAACTGTAAAATTTAAATTTACTTAAATATTAAAATAAATCACTAATATTTTTATTTAATTATTATTTTGTTGTTGTTGTTATTTTAAGGCGAAAAGCACATTGAAGCCTATTACCGCCTCCCTAAATGCAAGTGTGAGTGTAAAGTGTTAAAGACGTAAGTGTAGTGTTGTGTTTTAAGTGTAAATGTATGTTAGACTCGGGTACCGTGAGGGACGTCTAAATCCTCTCAATAGGTGCAGCTAGTCTGCATCCCCTGCGGAGACTAATATTTTTAACTGGAATATATTACTTGTAGAGCTGTTTGTTCAGAACAACCGCAGCGTGCTGTACCGGATCATAAAGCTCAGTAACCATTTTCGAATGCGTTTTAGTTTAGTTGCAATCCACCCATTTTGTTTTTTTTCAAACCGCTCTAACTCCAAAAAACAGATAAGATATTGAGTTCAAATTTGGCCTTAGCCATTAGTATATTACGATTTAAAAGTTTACCAAACTAAAACATTTCATTTTTATAATTTTAAAAATGGCGTTCATTTGAAATTTTTTTTTGAGTCAAATATCTTTCAAATCGTAAATGTTATAAGAAATAAAATATTTGTTTATTTTAATAGTAAACAAAATAGTTTTTTTAATGATTCTGCAGCTTGAAAAATAACTAAGTTGTCGTCAAAAAGTGCATACAAACATTATGATAGGCCAACCTAACCTCATAACATAACCTAACCTAACCTATAATTAGGATATATCTAATTATTCAGTTTTTGACGACAATTCAGTTATTTTTCAAACTAAAGATATAAAAACCCTTTGTATTTTGTCATAAAAAAATGAACATATTTTGTCTTTTATAAAAATTTTGTTATATTTTAGGAGTTATCTGAATTTATAACTTTTAATTGGACGAAAATGTCTGAAATATCTTGTATATTTCTGGAGTTACGAGTTTTTGAAAAAAAAAACAAAATGACCGATTGCGACTAATTTAAGGCGGATTCTAAAGAAGTGACTGAACATTTTTTTATTTATTTACTTCTGTAGAATCGGATTTGTTTTGAGAAACCACATTTACAATAAAATTAATGAACGTATAATTTATCATTTGCAAAAAATAGAATTACAATTATTATGGTAGAAATAATTGTTATTTTAAAAATAACACTTGAATTAGTAAAAGAAAAGTAAGTGCTTTGTATTCTTTACAACTATTAGAATTAATTTAGTCTCTTAAAACTTACTTTTATCAATAGTACTACGGACATAATGATTTTACTTAAGAATCTATGGACTTGTCAGTCATATTGAATTTATTCTCTTTGCTAATAATGTCAATTAACTATAGATTACTCAACTATTCGTTAGTGTTTAATATTTCATCTTAAAAGTCTCGTCTGTGGGAATATGTTTAGGTTTTTACATATTTTTGATAATCTTTGCTTTTTAACTTTTTAACTTGCCGTTAAAAGTACGAAATACAGTATATTCAAAATGTAAAATTGTCCTTTAAAATGAAATATGAAACTTGATTTTGTTAATATTAACAAATAGTTTGTATAGTTAACGTAAGTAGTATTTACTTACTTGTCAGCCAGGTCTATAGAGCCTTAAAACTTGCTTTTTGAAAGTCCATTGATAATATGAAAAGGAAAATGACGGAGGTTAGGATTATCTCTTGTATTTTCAACGTGATTTGTAACGTTAACGGGCATTATCTGCGCTTTTAATGCTGATCATGACGATGGAATCAGTTTTAAAAAAACGTATAAGGTTAAACAAATAATTGTTGGAAATTTGCTTCCATCACGTCAGCGAAACAGCTGAAAGGATTATTTTACACGTAATGGTTATTGTGAAAAAGTTTGTGCGTTACGTTTGCACCGCAAATATGAGATCCTGTATTTTACACCACCCTGTAAACCAAACATATTGCCAAGAGGAAGAGGACGTTAATTTCTGCTACAGTTTGCTCTGCCAGCTCTAAGATCCTGTTTGCAGATCTTTTGTGCCTTTCTTCAGTCAAGGCCTTCGCGATAGTAAACTAAATTAACCTATAAACAGCTTGTCTATTGTTGATCTGTCAGCTTTAGTGTGGAAAACACGCTATCAGCTGATTGTGTAAACACAACTTCATTACATATTTTATTAGCTGTATATCGATGTTTCGCTACGTTATTTTCTAGGTAATAACAAATTAAGGCCTAGTGGTCGTCGAATGCGGCGCGGAGCTGACTACTCATTCAAAACTTAACCTATTGTTTTTGTTGTACATTCGGCACTGAAAGCGTAACGGACCTGAGCGGAGTGAAGTTTCTACTCTGATCAGTCGGTTTTGAAACTGACTCCACTTCCCCCACTACACTGACCACCCCTCCAAACTTACTTATCGTTACCTAGGTTACGGTTTTTAAACAATAGTTCCTAGAATCCTTTACAGTAGGCCTAAATATTTATATTTAAAAGAAACAAACGCGTTATTTGAACTGACTGAAATGCGCTTTTGGTTGCCGTTCATTTTCATCCGCTCAACGCAGCTCCTCTGCGCATTTGATGACGTCTCAGCCTTACCGTTAACGCTGATCTCTCGTCCTTCTTAGTCTAAATGACATAGAGTACAGACGTTAAGCATAAAAAATATTTTTAAAATTTTATCTATTCACAGGACGTATTTATTTAATGTTCCATTCTCTTTGCTTCAACTATTCACTCTTTTTCTCTCTCACTCTTTTCCCATTTTTGAAATTTCTGTACCCTCTCCAACTTACTGGTTCCTCAGTGGTCTAAAATATTTCACCAGTAATTTGTTAATTAAGACTTTCACCCACAATTGCTTTCCACCCAACAACACACGTTCGTATATTTCTTGCTCACCTAACCATTCTGTCTAAAATAAAATTACCTCCCGTAATTTATTACGTAAAATAATAAACGCAGCACTGCGCTTGTCCCACTGACGTGATAGAAGCGATTTTTCAAAAGTGTTTTTTGTAATACTCTTTTTGAAATACCGATAAGAAAAATAAAGTAGCTGATTCTAGATGAGTGTACTTGCTGGTGGCTATTTCCTGTAATACTGGCTGAACGGCCAAGACCTATTATAAATATGACCGCTTCGTGGAAAAAAAATATAACCGTCATAGGTTAAATTGGCGAAAAAGATTATGAGCTCATCAGAGCTGTCGTGGATTTAAGCATATGCTGCGAGGTCAACGTTTATTTGAACTACTGTACTACACTATACAGCGCTAACTATCCACCCAAGCACTTTATTAAATTATAAATTTCTTCACGATTCACAAATTGTTTTTCTTTAAATAGTGAAAACGTAAAAATGAAAGTGTACGTACAGTTTGTCCATTTCAGTGCTTTTTGAATAACCCAATTTGACTGTGGGAAAGTTAATGCATCATTTTCACACGATACATTTTGTAAGCGTGTTTAGATAAAGGCTAGAATCGTAAAATTGAGCTGTTTTAGAAAAACCGTCAAAACTTGTTTCAAGAATAACATTTCCGAAGAAAGTGGTTTGTATTAAAGTTCAACTCTAGGCGAGTGTTTACATTGATCGTGAACTGGTTCTAGAAGAAGCGGCTGGTTTGACAACTGTCACGTCTGGCCGCTGGTAAGGACCTGGCTGAATTTGACATTTTACTTTCTCGCTATACAGAGTGTCCCAAAAATCCGGATCTCTTTTGACTTAAAACGGAGCCAAAGACAAATAATAGCGACAGGTGATTGAAGCGAATTTTCAAAAATATTACCCTTTTTGAAACTATGGTTCCACCATCATAATCAGCATTAAAATATGCATATATTTAATGCTAAACTTTCAATTGAAATTGTACTGAAAATACGAAGTTGAAACTTGATCGCTCTTAAAATATCTTAATTTCAACAGATTTCCAAAATACAAAATGTTAATTTGTGCACTTTTCTATGTTAATTTGTGCACTTTTCTATGTTAATTTGTGCACTTTTCAAACGCTAGTTACTATGGCGGGATCGAATTTAAACAAAAAAATTACGATTTTTTAAATCGCATTAATGGTGAGAGAAAAGAACTTGAGAGCTGTTCAGAGAAGCAGTAGACTAACCGAAGCTTTAGACACATCGACTACCGAGTCCCCACTATCAGCTGTTCAATTAAATCAGCTGATCGTTACGAATTAATATAAAACAATAACTGCCAAAATTAAAATAACGATTCATTTCAAATCAAACTTCGTAGTTTCCGTAGATAGTACGCTTCACACGAGCAAGATCTCCGGTTCGATCCCGGGTGGAAACAGGGAATTTTAATGATAACATTAATACGAGACTTGTGACGCGCAAAATGTTCTATTATATAACAATATACATGTCCTCGCATTACACGACGCGCAAAATCCAACATAAAAACCAGCTCTAAAACCTGACACATGTTAAAAACTAAGATTAAACATTTTAGGAGAAATCACTTCAGCGTGACAGTTTCTGGTTCAGCAAAAAATTCTGGTTCTTTTCTTAGTTTTTTAATTTTTTTATTGGTATATTAAAGACCAGATTTTTCAAATTGTTTGTTAATTAAAAAATTACGTAAAGCAAATGAAGTGGCCAAAGTGTACCGAAGAGGAGTGGCCAGTGGGGTAGGGGCAAGGTTAGATATGCCGGGCAATCACTGGTCCTGGCAGACGCAGGGAAAGTGGCAAAGTGCTGCACTCAGTCAGTGTGTTGGGTTGTGTTTGTTTCTGTCTTGAGTATCTGCGCTGCGTACAGGTAGGCTTAGTGTTGTGTTAGTGTAAAGTGTAATCAGCTGTGGGCAGGTTCAACTGCCGTTACGCTCGTGTGATAGAAGCTTAATGTCATCTGACGCTTTTTTTGAAAACACGACTTCACCTTCAGAATCTGAATTTAACAAATTTTGTCGAAAATACGGAAAACGAAACCTGACCACCATCAGGTACACTTTCGTATTTTCAATAGTCTTTGAAAGTCCCCGAAGGGGGCGCAGACTAGCTGCACTTATTGAGAGGATTTAGACGTCCCTCGCGGTACCCGAGTCTAACACACACTTACACTTACAACACTACACTTACGACTTTAACACTTTACACTCACATTTACATTTAAGGAGGCGATAATAGCCTCAATGTGCTTTTCGCCTTAAAATAAAAAAAATAATAGACTTTGAAAATTTAAAGAATTATGCAAATTTTAACGCCGATATCGTTTAAGAAAATAGATTTTAAAATGGTGTAAGGCAAGAAGTTTTGATTATTTAAAGATTTGGATTTATCGCAATTTTGATAATGTTACAGAAATGAAGTGATCTATGATATTAATAAAATTGGTTTTTATGCTAGTAATCAAAACGGACCAATATATATATATATATATATATATATATATATATATATATATATATATATATGTGTGTGTGTGTGTGTGTGCACAGAGAGAGCATGAATTGGGGTTGTCTGATGAAACGAAAGTCTGGGTTCCAAATGGTATTGAAACCGAATTTCATTTTTCTGTGATTTTGTTAACTGTGAGAAATATACTTTAGAAAAAGTACTGAACCATTTTTCACCCTTTTGAATAACCGATCAAAATCAAAATAGTTCAGTTTTTTCTATTTACCCTATATATGGATACAAAAATATTCAGTTTCCTAGGTTGCTAGGAAGTTGAGAATCGATTAGCAAATAAATACAAAATAAACAATTTTAGGGGTTGGTTACTTTTTAACCCCTTAATAAGAGGGTTCAGTTAAACAATTAAACTAACTCGTATAATCTGAATTCAATGAGACGTTAGTTTTAAATGTTGCTTTTTGAAAATAAAAAGGGAGAAGTTAAGATATTACAATAAGGGTTTGAATTTTTTAACACCCCTAAAAGTTGAAACAGGAATTTACTTGTATTTACGGGTATTTAAGCTACATTTTAGCTTTCCGAGATTCTGCAAAAGGACGTTCAACCACTTTTCACCCCATTAGGGTCACTAATCAAAACCAAAACGGATTAATTTTCCTATTTTGAATAAATATAGCTTACAAGAACATAAATGTATCAAATTTCAGCTTTCTTAGTTATTGGATTTTGGAGAATTTGTAATAAGTGAGTCAGTGAGCGAAGGCTTTGATTTATATATATAGACAGTACACATAGTCTATCAATATTTTTAATTGATAGGCACTTCAAAAAGTGTTCTAGATTTAAGAATAGGCACTTTTCGAATTTTCAGCCTGAAGGCCGTGACAACAGTTCATTTTACAATGTAAATTTTCTAAAAAGAACTGTGACTTAATAAAAATTGATTTGGGACATGAAATACGCATTTGGATGACGTTCAGCATTCATGTCTGGTTTATCCACAGGTCCTATAGCTCGAGAATACTTTTAGTAAACAAATGTTTAAAATTAGATTTTTTTAAAGCGGCTTTAAAGTTTTTCAAGAACTGTTTCTCAAATGTAGTTTAAAAGTAGAGAAGAAAATTGTGTAGGCAGCTACATAACCAAAAACATTATTTCGTTAACGGTCGAAAAAAAAGAAATCGTCTACTTACACAAATTCGGTTTCTCATAATTCTCATATTTGATCCTTAACTAAAATCAATAGTGTGACAAACTTGAAATTAAATAAATAAATGGTGTGGAGACACTACGCGCCTTGGCACTAAATAATTCGTTTTTCACTTATTATCGAATTATTTTAAGAACCTAACTTGATTTAATTGCATTACTCTCAATTCGATTTCACTGCGCCACAAAATTTGCCGCAAAGAAGTATTCACTTCAAAAACATAGTTTCGCTTCGGTTATGACGTCAGCAACAGCCTTCTATATTTTTATATTTTTATTGCCAAATATAATACTTGCATATAATTACAGTTTCTATTTTTATTACAAAAAATTATAAATAATAATATTTGCATATTTTATTAATTTTAACATTTTTAACTTCTAATTTTATTAATTATTTACACCATTTTCTCCTTTCAGTATTCGAACTAAGTAGTTTATCAATGGTCACATCGCTTGATTTTATAATACTTAGATACTCACCGGCATCTTTGTGATAACCAGCTGTTTCAACTATCAACTGTTTCATGCATTCTGTTTTTATTTGCGTCACTCTCAATTCGATTTCATTGCACTACATTTGCCGTACCGGGTGTTAGGAAGTGGTTACTTCAAAAATGATGCGTTTGGAAGAAAATCTATAAACATAAAAACTCCTAACAGCAATTGGTCCTCCCCAAGCAGGTTTCAGAAATAGAGGGAGAGGGTAACATGGTAAGCCCTAGAAAAGGAAATATTAACTGATATAATTATTAGTCTCTCTCACACACACACACGCGCACACACAAACACACACACAATACACACAAAACACTCACACACAAAACAAACACACACACACACACACACACACAACATTTTTAAAGACCCCTCAAAAAGCGCTCTAGATCGACATTCATTTCAAGATCCCAGTTCTGTTTTAATATGATTTCTGTCTCAAGAAACGCGATTTCCAAATTCACTAAAACACCTTTATAATATTCTTTTTGTCTGTCCGTCGACATTTGTATTGCGTGAACACAGGTTTTATTGTTCTTAACCAACAGCGTGCGAGTTAACTGCTGGACAATGCGGATCATCTGTCAAAGCGCGGAGAAAGTCCAGCGTATAAATACAGTACCGCTTGAAATAAACGCACTAAGAATAGAATTAGATTTAATGCGCGTGAGTTACCGAAATCGTAATTGCTCTGCGCATCCAACGCAAGACGAGTTTTATACCAACGGATACAAGAATAATCTAAGTTCCGCCTTGCTTCTGCACTAAACCTAACCGCGTAGCATCACTGATCTGAAGTTCCATTGGAAAATGAGCTATTGTAGCGGAAATCGTGGTACAGTCCAGACCCAGAACCTTGAAATGAACACCGCACTATGAGGAATCGTTAAAATATCTTTTGTTTTTTTTTTAAATTTGTGTGTGCGCGCGCTTGCGCTTGTTTGTTAATTTGATAATCGTTTGATAATTTGACACAAAAATCAGATTTGATAATAGCTTGAACACATTTGTTACATAGCAGAAATAATTCAAAAGTTTTAAAATGAAGGTCATTCAGAATCTTTGAACATGTGTCACTATCTTGTATCTTTTTTTTATATTTCATTACAAAAACTACAACTAGCTTTATTGGATAACCAATAATTATAACAGTTTATAAGGTTATTGCCTAATGATCACAGCACTACATCTAGAGTGCAACACTATGAACCCTAAACCAAAACAAAAGGCTTCAGTCTCACTAGCTCTGCGTTGTCTAGCAGCTGAAGTACTTTAACATTTTGGTGTTGATGGAGTCGAAACTCGTGTTTTTTGTCTGCTTTTGTATTTCGACTTCTACTGGTTCGAGTGAATATCATTACTGACGTACCAAGGAGCTTTCACTACAGCCCTTAGTACTTTATTTTGAAAAATCTGAATAATTTTAATAGTATATATCTTAGTGCAGCTGTACACCATATAACCATACTGGTTTTAGCCTTTGCATCTATATCAGCAGTCCAATAAGCTAGTGCATTGTCTTCAGTTGTTCGCGTTTTGTTTTAACGACAAGGGTCCTACCAAGATTTTTACACAGTAAAGCATGTACTTATGTGATAATCTTGTTTTATCGACTTTAAGACTTCCATTAACACGCATTTCAAATTTAATTGCAATTGTCTAAATGAATCTGAAGGCGGTCAGGGTTCATTTTTGTATTTACAAAGTAACTTACAAATTGTAAATGTTAGTTGTACAACTTTAAGGCCGATCGTGTTGATTATTCTGCCCGAGAGATTTCTATTTGTTTCAACAACAACAAGTTGTGTCACTGTTTACTTTTCGTATTTCTTTAGTTAAAGTCTCATCACGCTTGCACGTTCCATCATAAAAACTATACTCTTTCCTCCATTTCCAACTCTAAACAATTTATCCCAAACTTGCGGTTTATTTATCTATTTGTAGTTGACCAGAATTTTCGACGGTCGGGCGATTAATGATGAATCACTTCCAAAAAAAGTTTATCAAGTTTTGACGCCACAGCGTCCTGTACGAACCGGAGCGCCTTTGAGGTTAAACAGGAACTGGATTACTGGAAGGTATCAATGTGGTTGCGGTATATACCGCTCGTTTACACTGCGGTTTGATCAGTGTTACCAACAGAAATAAAATAATAACATAATGTAATTTCCGTGCACCAGTCTAAAGATCTTGCAACTCAACATAAAAAAATGAACTATTGGAACAGATAAATGTAACACTAAGTCTCGCGGCTATGAAATTACCGACAATCCTAACTTCAGGCCTTGTTTTCTAGGTCGGTAAATAAATTATGTATATAAATAAAGTGAATAATACATATTTAAATTACAACTAACGCAATTAAACTGCATGCACGACCCTTCCAGAAAAAAATTATTTAGAGCATTAACAATTTATTACATGTCGATTAAATTCTTTTATCTTGCATATAAGTAAAAATGTTATGTATTTATTAATATTTAAATTATTCATGAAACCGTTATACTACATGCTAGCCCAGTTATTACAATTATTTGAGACTTAATAATTGAATATATTGTAGAAGATAGATGTTTTTATCTTGTTCATTATACAGTAGATGTGTCCATTTCCCTTAACATCAGCTGTATGTAATTTCTTCTTCGCAATCACAGATCAGTTGGATATAATAGAGGTAAATTTTTACTTTTGTCGGTCAGTCCAACGCACACCGCATTTTCAAAGCGAATTTTTAATGTTAGCTTTAGTGAGAGGCGTGAATAGAAAAATGTCTGTCGAACGGAAAAATATAACGAAATATGAAACGAATTTCGTCTCTCTCTATTTCAGTCTTTTTTCCTCCTCGATATATTGTATTCAATATATTATATGAAAACATTACATTGCTTTGGTTTCGGTATTTTTCCTTAATTAAAGAACACGTGCACGTTGTAACCGTTTATAATACATTCGAAATTAATATAAACGTTTATAATAATTGTTGTTAATATTGCTAGTTTTTGACAACCTAACCTAACACTTATTATAGCCTATCAGCTGTACAGTGATATCAGCTGGTCGTTACGAATTAATATAAAACAACTGATCTTTTACAACAACTATAGTCAATATCTAAGCTAGGTTCACGTATTTATTTAAACAAAACAAGATATTTGTAACAATATCTTAAAATTAATTATATAATTAGCAAAGATATTATTAACAGAAGCTTCGCTTATTATTGACAAAGTAACTCCCCGAGTTCCACACGTGTTCTTTTTTGTCAACAATAATCTGATTTCACAGTCATAGTCAACTAACATCTGTATAAATCAACACTTATTTAGCAGATTATTGAAGTGAAAACAGATTTACAAATAATGTAGGATTTGGAAAGGCTTAAGAATTTCGTGAGGAAGATTGATGGGTTTAAGAATATTTTTTGTAAATAACTTGTACAAACGCAAGTGCATCCCCCCCACACAATTTACATTTCATTATGTTGTATGTACATATATCTTGAAACTAATTATGCTTCACAAAATTAAATTAGAAGAACATAATGAAGAACTTATTTTTCAACACGTAGATATGAAATAAAACATTTTATGGATAATTCAGTTAGTGATAGAAATGATTCAAGTTATATACAGTACGACCCAGGTTCTAACAAAATTAAAAGGTAATTAAAGAATATATATCCCCGAGTTCCACACGTTTTCTAAATCTTACACTTTTATGAAAATATGACGACTCGTAATCAGAGTTTAAATCTGTACGAATTCTTAATTTTCAAATTTCGTTGATTATAGTAATAAAATTATTACTAATTTTGTTGTAATTTGAAAGTGGTATAATAGTGTTTTCATATAATACGTGTATACTATTGTCGAAAAGGAGGCCGCCTCGGTGGCCTAGTTGATAGCGTACTGGGCTTTCACCTCTAGGACCCGGGTTCGATTCCCGGTCAGGGCTTGGCATATTCATACGCTATAAATAATCCCATCGTCTGCATTAGCCCAAGTGTGCACAATAGTCGGACGTTAAACACAAAAAAAAATTGAAAAGGAGGAAGAAAAAGAAATAAAAATATACGATTTTTCTCTTGTTGGTTTCATACTTCCGTTACATTCTTCCATTTGTCAGACTTTTTTTCAGTTCACTCCACTCGCCTAAGGTAACGTTAAAAGCTTCCCTTCAACAACAGCACACGAGAAAGTTGTGTTCTTACACCATGCATTACAATTTCAAAACGATCTGACAGTTCTGCGCATGTGTAAATGCTCTCTATAGCGCATGCGCATACATTAAACGCGACATATGCACTTCGCGTGATCAATTTAGAAAGTGCTACCGAGTGCACTGTACAGTTATAGGTTATGTTTGGATAAGTATTGAGGAAGCAGTTCAGGAAGTGCTTGGGTTAGGATGACAAGCAGCCAAGTTCAGATCACCAGAACTGCATACTAATTACAGACAGCACTTCTCAACATATATGACAGGCTTTATCAAGTTTCCTTTCACGCTATACGAAGATCGTTAAAAGAAATCTAACTTTGATGGACACATCTAAGTCCGAAAAAACTGTTTTTTTCTCGGTCTTTAAATATGTGCATAATGCAGGTCACTAACTTAATTGACATCTATTAAGGTTTTAGGACATTGCGGTCGCCCATTCGCCCACCCCTTTAATCCGTCCTTGGCTCATTGTGTGACGTAAATTTACTTCCGTTTATGAGTACGGTTAAAACTATTCCATTTTGAACAGAAAGGAGGTTGGGCCGTTTAAAAAACATGAATTCTAATTAACATTCCCAAACCAAAAAGGCAACATCACAACATGCCTTCTGCGACGAATCTATATGCTAACAAGATAATGTTCGTCAGCATCGTTATCACCATGTTGGAAGGACAGTTACGCGCCAAGAGTGATTTGTTAACGAGACTTGACACTTGTGAAAGTTCATCGCATAACATTAAGTATTCCGCGCGTGTAACCAATTTAGCCAGCTCTAACTGCAGAATGTTGTGCGACAGCTCCCGTAGGGGCCTAATCCTTTAAAAATTGACCTAATCGGATTTCTACGCCAAATATGGTAGAATGATCCTGGGCATGTATGTAAACTATGCTGACTATAGCGGTTTTGCGTAACTTGACTTACAGTATGGGAGGAGGTTTGTTCTCTATCCTTTCTTGCCCTGTAATATTAAATAAAGATATGAACAACTTCACTCTTACCAAAATTATAGCTTATTAAATTATATATTTTTTTATTGCCGCAGCGTCAATATTAACCGAGATATGGCGCTTCAAATATGATATAAAAAATTGCAATCTTTAAAATAATTAATTTTGTATTACCAATTTTTGCACAATTTTTAAGAACATACTGCTAGGTCTACTGTTTTTTGAACTGCCATCGTAACTTTTTTTCTTACATTTTAAAACTAAATTGAAAGTACACTTTTGGAAATTTGCTTCCATCACTTCAGAGAGATAATTTGAAAATGGATTATAACACTTTTGTACCTTTGTTCACGAGCTTCAATCTCCGGACAATTGAACGCGAAATGAACCTCAGAAGTCCTTTTATAGTGGGTGGAGGGTGTAAAACAATTTTTTCACTCTGTTTCTGTAAATACCTGTAACAGTATTAACCTCACAAAAAGTTTTATTGTCAGCTTAATTATAGTTTACAAGTACCTTTCATTTAGTACATTTTTTATTGGCGTAGTTACAATATTAACCGATATATAACGCTTTAAAATTTGCTCTTTTTATATAACAGTTTCATCGTTACTAAAAATAATTTAAATCGTTTAAAAGCTTCATAAATTGAGCTTTAAAACAGAATATTACTTACTCTGAATTAAGCACTGTGATATCTGCTGGATTATTTTATAAGAAACGAAAACGGGTTATTCGTCGTTTTTCCCTTCTTCTAGCAAATCACGCTAAAACTATTAGGTGTACAGAAAATTGTATTCTTATGAATACATTTCTTTTTTCGTGCTATCAATGCTACCGAGGGGGATGTTTTAAAGCAAAAACGTCTTTATAAAATTAACATTTATTTATTAATTAACATAAAATGTAAGTTAAAATTATGTTTACTCTTTGTAAAGTTTATTTACTTATGGCCTAGTTGATAGCGTACTGGGCTTTCACCCCGAGGACCCGGGTTCGATTCCCGGCCAGGGCTTGGCATTTTCATACGCTATAAATCATCTCATCGTTTGCATTAGCCCAAGTGTGCACAATAGTCGGACGTTAAACACCAAAAAAAAAAAAAATGTATTTACTTATTTCTTATTTATTTATTCTTTCACATATCATTATGTTCTTTACCATAAGGTGATATGAAAAATAAGATAGCATTAATAAGTAATTATGAACCATTCTGTAATTATTGCTCGAACCGCGACCTTGATATGGCGCCCACCACATCGGTCGTTTCTTTCTTACAAAAATTAAAACTTGTCTTCTGTATGTATTCATATCGTTATCCAATATTAAGCATATAATTATTTAAAAAGATCATAAATAGAAAATGTAGTGTAAAAAAGACATTGTGAATTTAATAATGTGAACCTAAAATTAGACTCTGTTAGTTCAAATACAAAACAGCATTTATTCAAGACAGTACGTGATTGTGTTTACAATAAAAGAATAAGGTATAGAGATTTACAGTTTTACAATTTTTGCCTGTCTTTAATTTTTGAAAATTTTGAAATAATCTCTTTGTAATCTATTAATGATATTACGTCATTTTCAACGGTCATTATGGTTACAGTTTAACATTACACTGTCCATAGAATTCCTCAGAGTGGAGGAGTAGTTTTTCACTCACTTTAGGGTTCGAGTCGCAGACGGAAGCTTCTACTTAAAATGAAGCAACCATTGCCATTGTTAAATACAATTTTCTTACTACTTCTATTAATTTTTTTCCCATTAACTCTTTAAAATTTCTTAAAAATCGTTTTTTTTTAAATTTTTGCGCCCTTACATTTTGTCCAAAATTTTGATCCCCTACATCCGAGCCTACTTAGGCTAATGAGAAATATGACCCTGATTTTTGCAATAGCTTCAGTTAGTCCGTTTCCCAACGAAATTCATTTCACTGTTACAAAATGGCGGCCATTCCAAAGTCTTAAAAATACATCACATTTGTTTAATCTTAATTTTTTTAAAATCTGATTTCACTATTGGAATCAGCTTTAAAATTTTCATTTTTCATTGAAAACTAATTTGACTCGGATTTATTTTCTCAATCGCAATTTGAAAATTTAAACTTCTAAATTAAGCACGTTTTAACGAATATTATGATCGCGAAATACGATTTTCAAAAAACGTATGATATAAAGACTGCTGTGCTATTTGATATTTTTGAAATCTCCTTTCATGAAGTCAGCGCGACAGCGAAACATCGATTGTTGTATCTGTGCGTAACAATCTACGTTAAATTATCAGAGTGTAATGCGGAATTCCTCTACTACAAAGTATAGTAGGTAAATGTAAGACTTTTCTAGAACATCTGCGCAATTATACTGTCAGTATTAATTTTCAAGTTTCTTAATGTCACTAGACAAGGCCTACAGTTAACTTTCAGTAATTAAATCTAACAGGTTGATCTTGTAAGCCGTAAAGGTCTTTGTTTCGCAACCGGCACAGTGTGCAAGAATTTATTGCGACCAGAAATTAACAATACAATAAAAACTTTCCTGGAGACTTTAATGCCAGGGTTCACTTTTACAACAGTTACAAGTTAAATTTTAACCAACTATTAAAAATAATAGAAAAAATATTAAGTTACAAGACGTTATAAACACTGTAAACATTTTAAAGTATCGTACGTGGTTTTCACGAAGTTTACACGTGAAAATAGAATTTTTTTAACCCACACTCAGAGAAGATTAACCGTCCTATATTATATAAAAAATATGAATCATTATGTCGCTTGACACTTGCAGTTATTCAGTTCTCATTTGACTAGAGTAGTAGCTGCTTGACTAAAAGATAGTTTAAAAGTTACGTTAATAGTTGCGTGTTGTACGTAGTAGTGTATATTAATGAAGGATTTAATCCTTATAACATTGCCAATTAATTAAGGTTGTCGTTAAAAGAAAGTTAACGGTATCAGAACGTGGTTATGTGAAAGTAATAACAAAAATTTCGTTGAATTAATTGCGCAGTATTTCCCAACAAAAAACGCTTTTTCAAAGAAAAAAACATTCGAATTTTTTCAACTTTGAGGAATTATAACCGAAAAACGTCAGAACGTTTTATACGTGCTTCTGTGCTTAAAATAATATGAAAACTTTGTTTAGGTATACTGTAACTACTTGTTAGGATGCAACTATCCACTATCAGACCGAAGCGAAGTCTTTAATTTAACTATACCGTTTGGTTTGTATGTTTGTTACGCAGTTTCGCCCAAAACGTATTTACTGAATATTTTATAATTCGGTACGTTTGTACCTATTGTAAAACCCAAACTACGTATATGTAAGATTGTTCATTCTTTTCCGTTTCAATATGGCGGCCTTTCATTTAACGACGACCAATGTTTCCTGCTGGCTAAACGGATATACCTATCATAATTATTTGACAGCTTCATTGAGAAAAAGGGTATTAAATTCCCAATAATGCTTTTTTCAGAAATATTTTTGCACTTACCGTTCGAAATAATAATTTTTGTAAAATGTAATAACCATAAGAATAAATTATTGAAATAAATCACAAATATTAAACACTTTTAACTGCATTTCAAACCCACTTTTAACTTTTTTAATTGATATAAGTAATTTAGATGAAACAAATGTATTTGTAAAAAGGATATTACGCATGGAGTATCTGTAATTGTGAAGTTGTTAATATCATACCCTCGTGGAAAAAAGGAAGCCAATTAAACCGAGATCAGCTAGTCATTTAATCATATTCTTAATAGGACTTCAAAGTTTTCATACGGTGGATGAACTCGTTTTTATTCAGAGACTTTAACGTGCAGAAAAGAAGCACTGCTTGTTAACAAGCTTTAACAATTTAATTATAACACTTCTTTACAATACAAAACCTCCTGTTAACATAATATCTTGTGCGCACGTACATTGGCCTTGTAAGGTTGTGTCCTTGTACGCTGGGTGTAAAAGACACAAAGTAGCCTGCGTCCGTTAGACAACGCCTATAAAACCGGTTGCTCTAGCTAAAGTTACTCAAGTTGCAAATATAATAAATATTATTAATATTGATTAAAAAAATCCAAGTCTGCTGGTTCCACTGTAATGTTCAAGGTCAGATTTTGTCTGCAAATTCTAGTGAAGCACAATTGTCAATTGACAGCACTGATTGTAGAGACGGGTGGTTGTATGATTTAATTCAAAAGAGGGTCGTCTAGGGAATAACAGTTTTTGAAATAATACCTAATTTTTTTCATTCTAACCGTAAATTCAATTATATTACCACCTGTTCATTCATTCAACAGTTTAAAATCGTAAGCGCGAAACAGTTGCGTGCGATAACGCCTGCTAAACCGGTTCCTTTTACTGCGGATGCTCGTGTTACAGCACATGTGAAAGCGAGTTTATCTGACATTAAGTAAAACAGTTGGTCATTTGACCACAAGGAAACTGTAATACAACGAGCAGTGTGTCACCCGGTTTATTGTAAGCCTGAACAGCTGATTTTATTGCCAGACCTTGAGTGCATACCAGACACCCAGCGAGTTCGTTTCAAATGATAAATTTCAAAATTAAGCTCGTTTATCAAACAAGGAGTGTCCATGACGAGAAGAGTGACCAAGATTTGGAAGACTGGAAAACCTTACTTGTCCGGAAGTTGTAATTTATCCCAAGGACGGATTAAAGGGGGGGGCGAAGGGGCCCCCCCGAGACAAAAATAAAATAAAATAAGAAATGTAAAAGATCCTATTTGACTTCCTTAAAATGAAAGTATCGCAGCTTCGAGGCAAGATGTCAAAAAACATATGAGGCCTCCCACGGTTCCGAAACCCGTCACGTTATTTCGATCTCAACTTTGTATACAAAATTTTGTCCGCATGTACATATGTGTACTTTGTAATGCTTGTACTGAGGGTGAGAATGGGATTAATCAATGAGATATTTTAGGTTGGTTCTCGCTTCACTTCCTGGCTTAACTGCAACAGAATGATCTTTCTCGTTTGTAAAACTGATCAAAACTTGGTTGAGGAACTGTTGTGGCGTTTAAGTGAACTATCTTTGCCTAATGAGGACGAGGGATCAGCGTGAACGGTAAGGGAGTAACTGCAGCTATATATAACAAATTATAGATAGGTAGGGCCTATATTGAGAAGCGGGAAAGTTATGTAAATGGAATCAGTTTTGCAAAAGTTTTAAAAATTAGGAATATAACAAAATTAAGTGATTTTTTGCATTATAGACAATTTTTCACTTATTTTGTACCTGTTTTAACTCTGAAAACAGCTTAATAGCGATAGTTTTTGATTATTTCCAAAATTGTCATCCCTCCAGGCTTGTAAATTTACTCATCGAACCGACCGCTCCACCCACAAAATTGCATTAATCCGTCAGTCATATATCCTTGTCCAGAGTCACGTAATCCTGGATCATGTGTACGTTTTATTTCGTAAACCTTTGACTCAATATTGACAGAATCACCAAAAGTCTTAAATATCCTGAAGAAAAACAAAAAAAATTCATTTTTTGTGGGTTCTAGAACATTATGGCTTAACGGGAAACGAAGAGGTAGATCGGTGTGCCAAAATAGGATTCGACAGCCCTTTCATTGGTTCACCATCTGCATATGGAGTATCTGTCTTATACGTAAGACACGCAGGCATATCTTCCAAGCGATTTCTAGGAAACACCAAAGGTCTTGAGAAAGAATAGACGGTCTTGTACAGTCAAAGAAGGTGCTTGCGGGTTCAACTAGGCCCCTTTAAACTGAACAGGACGTACACCCGGAGAGTGACGGGCTTTCTGACGGGTCACTGGATATTTCGCAGTCATCTACACAAAATGTGCTTTCACATGACAAATCGTTTGTGTTAGATATGTGGTACAGCTGAGGAAACGGCTCTGCATATACTTTTTGACTGTCCTGCCTTGGACAAGAAACGATTTGAATCCCTGGGCACTTTATGAAGTGGGGGAGAAGCGATAGAACAGGGCAACATCATCTGACGTATCCCACGACTCTCTAAAGACTTGAGGTTGGATTTGGAAAGTTGAACCTGTAGATGAGGGTGCACAATAAGCTACATAACTGAGTGGCAAAACAATACTGGAAGTCTTGGTTATCTAGTATTAAAAAAGGATCTTAAATTCACCACTAAGTAACGTTTGAAGAACAGCAGACATCGTAGTATAATTGCCTGGCCACCGCATTCACGTGCTGGCAACCTATTCCGCCTATTTAACCGGTAACCGTAACAGTTACATAAAACGTTACTGGACCAACTTCAGTGGAAGACATTTCTCCAAAAACTGTTAAAATCGTAATAGGTCGTACCGTTCAGCCAGTATTACGGAAAATAGCCAGCAACTACTAATCAAAGACCGCCATCTTGAAACGAAATTGAACTAAGAAATGTTACACATACCGTTGTGTCGGGCTTTATACAAGATACCTTCGTACTGAATTTCAAAACAATCGGTCAATGTGTTGGACAAAATTGTGTAACAAACAAACACACAAAACAAATTAGGAAAGGTCGAGTTGAATTAGAGACTTATCTTCTCTCGGTCGGCTACCATTATATTTCCCGATAATTACACTCACAACATGGACTTTATAAAATGATAAAATGTAGTGATGCGCGCACGCGTGTGCGCGTGTACAAGTTATTTACAAAAAATATCCTTAAACCGATCAAAATTCCTCACAAAATTCTTAAGACTTTCCAAAGTCTACACTATTTGTAAATCTATTTTCACTTCAGTAATCGGCTAAGTAAATACTGATTCATGGAGATTTTAACGTTGATTACGATGGTGAAATCAGATTTACAAATTATTGTTTTGTTGTTGACAAAAAACACACGTGTGGAACTCAGGGAGTTACAGACAGAAACGAAGCTTTTATTAACAATATCTTTGCTGAATACATAATTAGTTTGAAGGTATGTTTACAAATATCTTGTTTTGTATAAATAAATAAATACGTGAACCTAGCTTAGATATTATTTACTGTAGTTGTAGTAAAAGATCAGTTGTTTTATATTAATTCGTAACGATCAGCTGATTTCATTGAACAGCTGATAGGCTATAATAAGTTTTAGGATATGTTGTCAAAAACAATATTAACAACAATTATTATAAACTTTTATATTAATTTCGAATGTATTATAAACGGCAGGTGTTATTCTACTAAGGAAAAATACCGAAACCAAAGCAACACAACGTTTTCATATAATACGCCTGTACTGTTATCGAAAAGGAGAAAGTAAAAGAAAATGACTGAAATAGAGACGAAATTCAACTTATTTTCTATTCACTCTTCTCGCTAAAAGCTAACATTAAAAGCTTTGCTTAAAAAAACAACTTATAATCGTTAAAATTTCCAACATAAGGTACTTCTAATCAATCCAAATGCAAAACATACTGTCCAACCAACTGACATACGTCAAGACTTAACAAACGAACTAGATAAACATCATTAGCTCCATGCAAAGTTTTCGTGACTGGGAAAGGACATGGATAGCTGGCATTACGTGTCGGTAACACCCACGACCGCCTGACCAGTAATTTGTATAAGTAAAAGTCAACCGACCATTGGGACCGGCCATTACGGTCAAGGGCAGCTTCGATACGCGGTTATTTTGTTTTCGACTGCTTCATTAATCCTGTTTTTAATATAGCCTACTCGATTTTTTAGGTTATGCAAGTGTTTCATAACTGCGATCTGTCCTATACCAGCATTAAAGTCTCCAGTTGAACGTAATTTGCGATACTTAATTTTACTGAAATGATAGGTTTTGCAATGCGTTGTTTGTGGAACGTTGCGCAACGTGAGCGCTTGTGGTGGGTTTTACAACGAGAATTTTTATTGGTATTAAAACAAACTGGTTAATTAGATTTAGAAGCAATTAGGGCGTTTAAAAAGACATGGAAGATCCAGGAAACAAGAGCGGTGCCTGAATTGGATATAAAATACCGTAATATGAAAGGGAGTCCAAAGATATTTTTCAGGTTTGAACGGTTATAAATACATTTTGGACTTACAAAATAAGAATCTATTTCCTTTTATTATTTATAGTTTATACAGGATATATTTTGTAGTTCTTAGTCTTTACACTATTTGTTATAAGTTGCTTCTAAGTGTTTTAAGGAAGGTAATTTTAACACCGGATTGTCCATTATTATAGTAAAAATATAGGGATTCGCTCTTAACGGGCTTCATTGATCCCTAGTGCCCGGATCATTATTTATTTAAAAATAGAAGTATTTCAATATTTAACAAAAAAGATGATGTATTTATTAAAAATTCAATATATTTGCTAAACTTGTGTAATACAAAAAAAACCGCAAATAATAAAATTTACAATAAAACCAAGTTTATATTAAAAATCAATTGTTGACAATGTATGAAGGGTTGAAAGTTTTTGATACTTCAAAAACCATCCAATCAAAATAATAAATAATTTACTTTTAGATCCGAATCAAGTTTAAAACTCAGATGAAGCTGTTTATTTTGACGGATGCTTCCACAAAAACGTTTCGCTCATAGGCCTATGTATTTTATATATTCGAACATACTGTAACATGCATAGAGTAGTTCAATATTTTTCCAAACAATTTTAAGAGTAATTTCATTTTGAATTCAGTTAATAAAATAAAAGAGTTTTTATTTTATTGTAATCATTTTTTTCTCAATATACATACTAATTTACTATAGTTTTTCCTTTCCAATAATCCGTCGTTTTCAGTAATCCGATGTCCGATATACGCTGGATCACCGCGAGTCTACTCTATTGAAATGGCCGCCATTTTGAAACTGTTGAACGAATTTTGCTGGGTAACAAACATGTTCAAGCTATTATTGTAATCGATTTTCGCGCCATATTTGAATCGAATCGGATACAAAATTGTGAACGTGCGCGTGCTAAAATCACACACACACACACACACACAAGCGCGCGCGCACAAATACATTTTTAACGACTCCTCTAATAGTGATATACAGGTCAAGATCGGCGCTTATTGTAAGGTCTCGGGTCTGGGTCTTACAATGATAGCCGCCCCAGTGGCTTATTGTTCCACAGATAACCCTGATATATTAATGCATACGTAGTAAATCGGTGAATAACGTCTGACGCAGCCCAAAAAAGTGAGAGTTTAATTACAAAGTTACGCACTCGCGAGAACCATCGACTTTCACTGCTTACCAAACATATTTAGGCTAAGTGACCGTAACTAATATGTTATCCTACCATTCCCATCATGCGTAGATATTAGTCCAGCAAGTCCTTCCTTCTACAGGATAGGAACTTGGGTATTATGGTAATAAGAGGACGGATTTATTAATTAAAAAGAATGCCTAACTAAAAGGAAAAAACTCAATAAAACAACGGCAAGGGTGTAAAAAACAGATTGAGGAACAGTTATTTACAAGTGGTGAACAAAGTACTACTATTTGAACAATAGAAAATTGTTTATTTCAGTTGAAATATATATATATATATATAGTTAGTTAGTTAGTTCAAAGAACAATAGACCTCGCAGTATATTCTTAATTAATATACAGATCGCTCCACGACAGCGCTGGTAACTTCTTCGCCAATTTAACCGGTAACCGTAATATTTACAAAAAATGTTACTGGACTAGTTTTATTAAAATTTTTATGCTCTTTCTTCATGAAACGGTAAAAATTATGATTGGTTTTGCCGTTCAGCTGGTATTACAAGAAACAACCAGCAAGTACACTTTTAACGTTAAATCAAAGCCCGCGGTCTTGAAACGGATATAAATGGAAAAAAATCTTTCACATACGTCTATCTATCACTATACAAGGTACATTCGTATAAAATTTCAAACAAATCGCTATTGCTTTTGATTAAAATTGCGTCTACTCATCATCGTTAAAAACAGAGGCCTCCATCTAGAAACATAAGTAAATTGGGAAAAATCTTACACATACTAGTACGTCATTTGGGCTTTATACAAGGTACCTTTTCTTTGCATCAAATTTTAAAACAATCGGTCAATACGTCTGGCTAAAACTGCGTAACAAACACAAACCAAATTCCGAACGGTCGAGTTGAAACAGAGACCTCGCTCCGCTGTCTATAAATCGTGCGTATCGACAAAATCGCATCTGGCATCTTCGAGTCTGTTCTCGCTCCAAGCTTCCATGTCGACTTCAAACTTGGAGCTAAAACTACCTCTAAGATCCCAGCCGGAAACGTAGGAACAACGTTTCATCTAGAAACAATTGTGTTGAACGGATGCACACTGGTTTTGAATGTGACTCATTTTTCCATCGGTGAATGAACACGTATAAACATATATAAATATACAGGCCTATATGGTTTCGGATCTAAGGGAGGGGTCTAACCGTTGTAAGATGCTCAAAGACCTCATCTTACAACGAAATTCCTTAAAAACCATCTTTGGAGCTGTCAAAAAAACATTATAAAATCAGCATAATTTCTCAAAACTGGTTCATCAGTTTAAGTTCAAACTTTTGATCTCATATTAAGGTACGTTATACAAAACTGTACGCAGAATTTGAAAAAAAGCAATTTACAGCTGAAGACTAGACACTAGTTTTTTTTCAATTTACATCAGAACAGTGAATTACTTTTTATTCAAAATTTGCTACACTTATTCCGTTTATGAATCTACTTGCAAAACGAAAATTTCAGTAAAATCTGATTAACTGACTTTGAGATACGATTATTTTAAGAAGGGAAGTTTTCTCGATAGTTACTGAGCTGATTTGTCTTGTGAACAATTCAATGTTTTTTTTGCTCCGTTGATTACCGCCAGATAAATAATTGTACCGTAACTAAACTAATTGAACTGCACAATTTATTGACTACATCACAGGTCAATGCTAGCAACAAGTTTAAAATCACGAACGTAACGAAATAAATTGACTTAACTTGTATAATCAGTCAGCGGCTATTCCAGTTACATATGGAACAAGGTTATAGTCCGTGACTTGAGATATTTGTATCTGTGACTATTTTCAATCGTTAATAAAATACGTTTTATTCATCCCCTCAAGTTCAAATACATTTTTTTAATTTTAGTAGTTGACGCTTGATGTTAATACAGTTTTTCAAATATTAATTCATTAATTAAATATAGTTTTATATGGGGGAAAAATTATCTTATATAAGATATTTAGCAGGATATAAATTTAGGAATAAATCATATGTATATACATATTTATATTAATTGTAATTATTTAATAGAAAGTAACTAAAAAAAAATTGGTTTTTTTGACCTAAGCAGAAATTGATTTCATTTTTTTTATATTACTTGTTTTCTATTAACTGTAATCACAGGTATCGAATTCTTGTTTTTGCAAGATTTTTTTTTAGCTCCTACCCTAACTAATGTGTGTGTGTGTGTGTGTGTGTGTGTGTGTGTGTGTGCGCGCGCGTGCGCGTGCGTGTGTGTTTTGTAATGATATTTAACGGGTAACCTGTTCGAGAAATTAATGTGACTATTATAAATCGTCATAAGTTCTTTTTTAACTGTTATAAAATAATAAATGTATAAGTTAAGATATTAAATCAGATTTTTTTAAAAAAAGGGCTCAAAGTTAAATAATTGCATTTTTTTCGGCGAAAAACCGTTAAGGTTATCATCGCTGATTAAATAATTACATTTAAGGCAAAATCGTAGTAGCTAGTTTTGTTAGGATAGCTTTACAAAAAATTGATTATGGTAACGTAATGAACACGTTCTTTAATCAGCGACATTCGTTTGACAGTTTCAATATGGCGGCCAATTCAAATTTTTAAAAGTCCTTTTTAAAATTTTTCATAACTTTTTTCTCTTAATTTATATTGAAAATCTGATTTCGCCATCGCAATCACTTTTAGGAACTGCATAAATAGGTATTTTGGATTTTCAAAATCCGTTGAAATTAAGAATTATTTTTACGGCGGTCAGGGTTCATTTTCGTGTTTTCAATGTAATGTGAACGTTTAAATACATGCAATGTTTAACGTTGATTGTGACGGTGAAATCAGACGTTAAAAAAAGATGAAGAAAAATACTTCAGGCAATTTGCTTCTATCACTTCAACGAGACACCCTGTATATGCAAAGCTCTTAAAACGCACGTTCTTGCCCTAGCTTTACACTGACAAGATAGCTTATTTTAATACGGAAATTGACTAATTACGAAGGTCCACCGTTGGATGGCGCATCGGAATACCCCTGGCTAATCAATCGATGGACAATGGCTCCGGCCTTGACACAATTCTTCTATTTACATGACGTTACCATACAATCACCATTACATTGTTCTTGGGACCAGTCACGGGTATGACTTTGTAAATCACCCGTTGAAATGACAGATTGGGCAGTGTTTCAATAACGTTTATATTAACTTTAAGGACGGTTTTGTTTGTTTCAAAACGGCTTGATAGCCTTGCGTTGTTTTCATCGGTCCTTTAATTTTCCGTCCTCAAATTGCCAAGCGTTCACATACTGTTTGCACTGCCAGCTCTTGGATACTGATTGTTTCATTGTTGCGCTTTCATACAGTAAAAGGACGAAAATGTATCTTCACAGCGATGTCATTTGTTTTGTTTGCTTTAGATGTACTCTTGCAGTAGGTTAAAAATGGGAAAAAACCAGTTACTAGGTATCTTGCGACTCTTTATCCTTAAGTAGTTCTTCCAATCCTTACTTTCAGATTAAAGCACTGTCAAATATGAGAATATATTAGCCTCTTTGTCACCCTTTGTATTATTTAGATTTTTCTTTTATTTTTTATTCACTTCTTTTCGTCTTTTTAAAATACGACTCGCATTTGTCTTAACTCGGTGTTTGTTAAACAATTTTGGCCAAACGCATTCAACGATTGTTTTGAAATTTGATGTAAAAGTACCTTGTATAAAGCCCGAACAAAGAATGTGTAAATTTCCCGTTCACCAGCACAATCAGGGTTAAAACTTCGCGTGTATTAATATTTTAAACTTTCTAGTTACGTTGAAAATACGGAAACCTCTTATCTTCCTTAAATATTTTCTTCATTTATTTTGAAGTGATAACGCCTACGGTCGCGCTTGATAAAACATGGGTATAAACGTTTGCTTTCGCGTCACAGCTGATTTCGCACAACAGCTATTATTTCAATTCAGGTTATGTTTTTTTTTTTAATTAAAAAAATGTGTATTTTCTAAATTTGTTTAATTAAATTATTTAATAAATGTGACCTACACAAATTTTTGAATCCCAGAATAACAAATATTATATTTATTATTATACTTAGACTGTTAAACCGCTTTCTGCATGAATCTAAATTTTTTTAAAAATAATTAAACCATAATAGTGAAAAAATACAGTCAGGGGTGCAAAAAGTAGTCATTTGTGTTGGCCATTCACGCGACTGCCCACTTGTTTGCATAATTAAATTATTAATAATTCAGATAAGATATTAAATTCAAATAATACATTTTTACATGAAATTTGTAAAAACATCGATTCAAATATTTTTCTTGAATAATTGTTTTTTTAAACACGAGTATAATAGTTTTTACTTCTGCCCGAAGTGCCACACGTAATTTTTTCTTTTTTACTTTTTTCTTCATTACTTCTTTCCTTCGTATTCCACGATTCGTTCATCCTTAAGTACTTCTTCCAATCCATATTTTCAGAGTGAAACACTTTCAAAAGATTAATGGGTGAGAATATTTGTCTCTTCGTCAGTGTTTCGCACTATTTAGTTTTTTCCTTTCTTCTTTTCTTTTTTATCTTTCCTTATTTACTTTTTTTTTTTTTTTTTTTTTTTGCTTTCAGTTACTAGATATCACACGATTCATTCATTTTTAAAATAGTTACTCCAATCGCTGGCTTCAAACTAAAATTTCATTAAAAGATTAATAAAGGAATACTTTTTTATTCTTCACTGTTTGCACAATCGTGTTCTTTCTTCTTCTTCTTCTCTTCTCTTCTACAAAAGACAGACCAAGTTACAAAGAAACTAAATCACTTTCACTTAAACAGTTCTTATTATCGCTTAGTTGTATGAAAAATTTATCGCCTAAACATTTAATGCGATGGGCTACGATATGCGATATGACTCAATGACCGAGCTAAGCGAGTTCTTTGTCAACTTGTGTGTGTGTGTGTGTGTGTTACGCAGTTTTGGTTAATTACATTCAGCGATTGTTTTGAAATTCGGTGCGAAAGTACCTTGTGTAAAGTCCGAACATTGTAAGTGTAAGATTTTTTCACATTGACTTCCGTTTCAAGATGGCGGCCTTACTCTCCCTATCACAATGTTAACAGCTTCGTAAAAAAAAGTATAAAATTTCCAGTAGCGGTGGCCCAGTAATATTTGCCGTAAATAACTCCGGTTAAATTAGTGGATAATTGCGAGCGTGTTGGAGCTGTGTCTAGGCATACGCTGCGAGCTCTACTGTGTCTTTGCAGTACTAACGATTGGACGCTAGATATGATGGTGCGAATTGCTCAGATTAAAGTGCTCGTTTCTAAGCCTCCGAGTGCACGCGTGCAGAAATCTAAGTAGACCGCGTCACGCTTGCAAACGGAATGTCTGCGATTTATTTTACACGATATCGTGCAACCTAGCGGACATTTCGCGCACTATCTTTGATTACTGCGCTAAACAATGAAAGTTACACAGCCTGACCTAACCTAAACCGTTACGCCAGTATCTTGAAATAATACATAAACCTGTATCTCGTACCGATGTTTATCGTTACATTACTTCCCCGCGCAGCCGGATAACTTCTTCGTAGCCGGTTTTGTAAAACAATTTGGTCAAATCGAAAATTAAACGTTATAGTAATTAGCAATATGTACAATATACATTGTAAAACTTATTTTAGATCCGTTTTCATTTTTCTCTCATTTTAAAAATAAAAATCTGTAATAGCAATCCCGGTTCCCAAATTTAGGATCAGGCGCCTAGAAACAGTCGACTCATCTAGAGGTGTACACTAACATCTGTAACTGTGCACACTTTCAAACCATAAATACTAAAGAACAAAAAATATATTAACAAACTCCTGATTCAATCGTTTAACAATATTCCATGCTATCTTTAAACGTACAAAATGTGAAATTGCATAGCATTAACAAGTTCAAGACGACGTGCATCACTAGTGACGCACGCTGCAACTGCCGGTAATGCAAGGATGTGTCACTAGTGACGCACTCCATTTCTTACTTCATATGTGCTTATTTATAATGATACCCATGTTTGAAGCCTACAAGTTTAAGGTATGCTAGAGTAACCTTAGTCGGATTAGATTTTGGTTTATTCTTTACCCTGGCACACATTATAGGTAATTTAAAATAACAACACATTTAAATTCAACAGAAATGTTAGAAGCATAGTTTTAAATTTTTAAATTCAATTTCAAATATAATGAAGTAATATGTTTTGGCCTAATGATTTTTTTCTTTATCTTGGTGACCCTTATTGGTGAACTAAAAAAACACATTAAAAATAATAACATTTATTTATTGACAATTATAACACTAATAATAAATCATATAAGTTATGGAAACTTTATGTGTGTACCGATCAATAACAGTGTGCCACCAGTGATGCACTATGCTTATTATAGCAATGGTTTAAAAATAGGCGTCGTGTGCCATCAATGACGCACGGACATAACCTCTAAAATATATAGAATATAGTTTTGTTGTTCAATATCACCTAAGATGTTATATAGATACATATTCTAACAATTTACGCCTACAGTTGAGATGTCATGTTAATTAACATAACACAAAATGTTATGACATGTAAAAACGGCCGTCGTGAACGTGTTATGCAATTCCAACTAACGCACGCCCGTGAAACATTCCAGACTTCTATAAATAGACAAATTATATTTATTGTGACTTATCTTCGTCAGTACTCTTCTCGTCACGGTAAAACGTTTCGAACCGGTTTATCTTGATTTACCGCGGAACACCATTCAACGATCATATCAATTTGGCATTTGTAGTAATTCAGTTTATGTAAAATGACTCATAACTTAATTAATGACTTATAAATAATTTATTAAACAAATTGTTAAATTTTGAATAGATTTTATATGTTATTTATAAAAAAATACTAACTATTAAACAGCTGGTAAATGATTATTTTTTAAGAAATACTAATTGTTAAACAGCTGATAGACTTTTAGTAAAATGTGCTAATTATTGAGCAGCTTATATTTTTTCCAATAAAGAAGTGAATTGTTAAACAGCTGATAAATGTTATTATAAATAAGTGCTAATTGTTGAACAGTTGGTAATTTTTTATCACAAATAAGTGCTAATTGAACAGCTGATAAATATTTATTTACAAAAAAATAATCATTGTTTAACATCTGTAAAATATTATTTGTAAAGAATTATTAATTGTTGGACAATTAAAAAAATGTTTACTTATAAAGGAGTACTAATTGTTGACCAGCTGGTGAATGTTATTCATAAACAAGTGATAATTGTTGAACAGCTGGTAAATTTTATTTATAAAGAAATGCTAATTGTTGAACAGCTGATAAATGTTTACTCATTTATATAAGAAGTAATAACTGTTGATCAGCTGACGAATGTTATTCATAAAGAAGTGGTAATTGTTGAACAGCTGATAAATGTTTTTTTAATAAACATTTCACATTTCTAAACATAATAAAATAATAAAACATAATAAAATTAAAATGTTTTATTAAAAAAAATTCAAAGCGTCTAAAAACGCATTTCTGCCGTTTTTGCGTGACCATAACGGCCAGCTAATGTTTTATAAACGAAGAGTACAGATATGTTTTGCATCTTTACATCAAACTTTCTCGCGTATCTATACCGTTTATTTACTCTCACACAATCATCAACGTGTCCAAGTAAGAAAGAAAGGCTATGTGCCCTAGACATGCCCGTACGGTAATCACGCTATATGTCATACCCATATTTGTACGAGAAATGTCACACTCACTTTCACGTGATCTTAAGCACAACTTTAACTTATGTTTATCTTTAGTAAGCTTATATGATTATCATCATTCCAAAAACATCAGTGAATTTGCGTAAACACATTTTTATTTTTACCAATGATCAAATATTCTCTGAGAGAAAGTAATTCGCGCGCGCAAAACTTTCCAAACCTTTTAAAAACTGTTAGATCTACTTCGTAGTAATATCTTTGTCCCGCCAACAATGGGTGAGAAACCCCAATGGCGTCATCCACTTCTAAATCGCCGCCCACGTCTTGAAACGTTCCCAAAAAATCCGTTACGTAATACAAGGTGTGCCAACCGAACAAATCTAAATAACGCGATATCTTATTCCCAAGCTCAGTATTTATTCTCTTTGTTATGGTGTTGCCAACTTAAAGGAACCGGAAATAGGAAGTCTTTCAACTTATAAATAACTTTCGGTTTACCTGCCGGAACGGGAGAAAATAACATTCAGTTTTTCCAATTCGAAAATTACTTTCGTTACTACAGAATGTGCACTCAAACAATAATCATACGGGAAAATTAGATTTTGAAATAAGACATTTACGATTTGCGAGTAAATGGGTGAGATGAGGAAATGGACCCGGACAGCCGTCAGGTCTGATTTCTTTTTATTGTTTATGTTAGAAGCGTAAATTTTTCTCATTTGAAATTTGGAGTAATGACTTGAGTTTTGAATTTTCGTATATTAAATAATTAATCTATTTTAAAAAACGAGATCGGTTTTCCTGTTTGTACTCACAAGCTTCCTAATCCAGAAAACAATTGAAAGTGAGAAAGTTTTAGCATTATTTTTGCACCATTTTTTTAACATGTATCATTTTAGGGCTGGTTTTCATGTTGGATTTTGCAGAACGCTTAATGCGAGGAACACGTTTTTATTGATGTATGCCATATGACAGTAATTTTGCGAGTAGAAATTCTCATATCAAATTAATTATAATTCAAAATTTCTGTTTCCGCCGGGATCGAACCGAGGACCTTGCGCGTGTTAGGTATACGCGATAACCACGGAAACTACAAAGAAATATGACCGATTTAAGTACATGAAATTAATCGTTTATTTAATTTTGGTAGTTATATTAATAGATCGGTTGTTTTACATTAATTCGTAAAGATCAGCTGATTTCATTGAACAGCTGATAAGGTATAATAACGTTGTTAAACACTAGCTATGTTTATCGTGATTTTGAACAAATTATTGTAATTAAAATAACGAAGGAAGAGAAAATACAATACATGATTCTTATTTTTAGTTCAATAATAGATAGGTTTTATTTTTTTTTTAAATTTAGTACTGAACTGCAAATTTCCTTTTTTAAAGTGTAATTGACTAATATAAGCTACAAATATTCAGGTATAACACAAACTAAAACAAAATCTGATCTAGCAAGCCAATAATTATGAAGAACCAGTCACAGTATTCCTGTTCTTTTTATCGACGGTTACTTAAAACAGATTAATAGAGTGAAACCGGAGTTAAAAAATGTGTACTATATTTTTAAAGTTTTTTTAAGAGCTCCTATTTTCAAAAGGATTATTATTAATCTAGAGAACGAACTATTCGAACCTATAAGCAAAATCAATTTTTCGTCAGGTTTGTCTACCGCTTATCGAAATGTTCGATAAAAAACCTTATAATAAGTTTTTAAATCCTAATTACAAAGGGGCTTCAAAAAACATTATTATCTGTTTTCAAAATATACAACAAATGTCTCTACGTGCCAAATTTCAAGAAAATTCGTCAATTAGTTTAGTCTCCAGTAGTGTGTGTGTGTGTGTGTGTGTGTGTGTGTGTGTGTGTGTGTGTGTGTGTGTGTGTGTGTGTGTGTGTGTGTGATGTTAATAATATTTAAATTAATCTCTCTAACAGGTTAGACCTTAAGTATCATTACAACACACACACACACACACACACACACACACACACACACACACACACACACACACACACACACACACCTTTTTTAGACTCAACAGTCCAGAAAATGGATAGAACCATCCAAATTCCTAAGATCGCTATCTTCGTGACCACCAGTTATTACGACTGGTGCTATAAAAATATTTTACTGATCTCCAATTTCATTACAATTCTACTCTCCTTTCCGACCCCATCAGCACTCGACTTTTCCGTGTTCAAAACAGTGCTGGAAGTCCGCTTCTATCGGCTTATTGAGAACCTCCGTCGTTTTTGCTTTCTTCGATTCTACAATGTGAAATCTTGTCTCCTTAAGCTCCAAATTGACCTTAAGAAATACAAAGAGTGACAGGGAGCCAGGTCGGGTGAGTACGGTGGGGTTTCCAACGCGGTAATACCGCAAAGAACGCTTTCACAGACAAGGCAGAATGGACATTGTCTTGGTGAATTATCCAGGAATCGCTCTTCGACAAATCAGAGGTCTTCGTCTTTTCACTCGTTCATGAAGGTCTGTCAATACCTTGATGTAATTCACCGTCTGCAAATTCCAGGCTTGTTAAAAAATACATCATTGCCTTAATCTTTGATTCGCTCATTATCGCCTTTTTGCCGTGGTAAGATGAGCGAAAAAATGCGTCGATTGGCGCTTTGTTTCAAGATCATAGCTAAAAGAAAGCATTACAAGTAATCACTATGTCAAACGATTTTGGATCATTTAACAATGTCGTTTAAAAGGTCATCACAAACGTTCATACTCGATTGCTCTTGCTCTGGATTGAGATATTTTGGCATGATTTTTGCGCAAACGTTCTGCAAGTTCAGTGATTCGTGCACAACCTAATGGACACTATGCTCAAAGTGGGGGAAGCATCAACAGGCACAGACATATTCAAACATGCCGCAGCGCGCTCACTGTTTGCCGGTAACAACGCCAGTCCAGTTATTTACGAACATTGCCAAACGTAATTGCCACACCTCTTACTTTCTATAATAAAGAAGTAAAAAAGAATTCTAAATTGCAATCCTTACTTACCAGAAATGTATGTTTAGAAAGGTGAAACTCCGTAAAGGCCTAATGGTTAAAAACAAACAACGAAAAATAGAAAACGTAAAGTACAATATTTACGTATAAATTTAACCATTGAATATAAAAGTACTTGAATAATAGGACTTGAATAATACTGGTAGAATCTTGCGGCAGAGTGTTCAACTACAATAAAATAGATAATTATACTGTATATTTTCTCAAACTCTACAACCCCTGTTCTTGCATATTGTAACGTTCGTAACGGCAGGTAATCCAATTACTTGGACTTTATCCGTTGATTTCGAGCACGCTTTCTATAGTGGTGACTGTACTTCTAGTCCGCTATATAACATGTTTACAGGAAACATTAAATGTATTCTAAAGTAAACCGACCTTTAACGCAGCACAAAATGCCAAAACAATTAATATTTCAAACCAATTTAAAGAACAATGAGGCCCAACAGTATCCAGAGACAGTAGGTCCACTCAACAGACCGGCTTGAGGTCAGGCACGAGCATGCTTACATATAGCAATAATTGTTAAATGCACTACCTGAAACCTTGAACTTTGCATCTGAGGAGCCTGTTCAGCACTATTGTTATTACCTAACTGGTTTTTACTTTCTCAAATTCAAAGTAGCCTAAAGAGAAAGTACTGTGATAGTGTAAAAACAACATATGTTTATTTTCAAACACTGAGAATACCCGTTTTCAGGTCAACCGAGTGAAAAAGCCTTCTAAAAATGTGTGTGTGTGTGTGTGTGTGTGTGTGTGTGTGTGTGTGTGTGTGTGTGTGTGTTTGCACTCTAGCGATAGCAATTTTAGTTGGTCAAACCTGAAACTGTAACCAATTTCGATATCTTTTACAAACGTGTTACCCGAATTTTCATGATAAGAAAATTCGAATGTAAGAAAGTTTGTGTGGTATTTTTGCACTATTTGTTCTCTGTTTGACGAGACAAAGATTGTACAACGATTTTAAAAAATCCATTTATATTTTTTTATACAGCTTTTGGCGAAAAGCACTTGAAGGCTGAAGCACACGGCGTCATTAATTTCATATGTACTGCGCCCTTTTTATAGACCCACTAAGTATTTCTTTTCTATTCATTGACCACATAAATCATAATTAATGAACTTGTTTTTTACAAGCTCCTGAAGATCTGGTTGTACTGGACACTTACTGAAGGCCGATAAAAAACTAGTTTTCACGCTTACAACAAGGTCACTGTTACGGGTAACAAGTAACGTTCTAACTCATTGAAAACGTTGGTATTTTGGGGTTTAAAGCTTATTGCTTTGACTTAGCCGCCTGCCGTTGGACATTTCAGCGTTGCCTATTCTCTTTCCAAATACATGGGCGTAGGCGGAAATACCAAAGAGCACGGTACTCGAGTGCCGAGCGTTGGCGTCGAATTTGCAAACACCAACACAGAAGTTGGCTGCAAACGTGGTGCATAACGTTCTACTTTAGTGCAATGGTATACAAGAAGGGGAATTCCTAGTAGCTGCAGAGGTAGCCTACTAGGCCTGACGTCAAAACTTAATAGGCCCAACGTCAAAACTACTAGACTTGACTTCAGAAATACTAGATACGTGTCGAAAGTACCAGCTTGATGTAAAAAATACTAGATCCTTGTCAAAGTGCTAGACTATACTTCAAAAATACTAGATCCGCGTCAAAAGTTATAGGTCTAATGTCAAATGTATTAGATTGACGTCAAAAATACTAGATCCGCGTCAAAAGGAATAGGCCTAATGTAAAATGTACTAGACTTGACGTAAAAAATACTAGATCCACGTCAAAAGAAATAGGCCTAATGTCAAATGTATTAGACTTGATGTCAAAAATACTAGATCCGCGTCAAAAAAAAAAAAAAAAATCCTAATGTCAAAAGTAGTAGACTTGACGTCAAAAATACTAGGTCTGCGTCAAGAGGAATATGTTTAATGTCAAAATTACTAGACTTGATGTCAAAAATACTAGGTCTGCGTCAAAACGGATAGATCTAATGTCAAAAGTACTAGACTTTATGTCGAAAATACTTAGTCTCAAGATTCCAAGTAAGCCATTTATATCAGTCTTTTAACCCCACAGGAGGGTGCAGACTAGCTGCACCTATTGAGAGGATTTAGACGTCCCTGGTGGTACCCGAGTCTAACACACACAACACTACACTTACGACTTTAACACTTTATACTCACACTTACATTTAGGGACGCGATAATAGCCTCAATGTGCTTTTCGTCTTAAAATAACAAATAAATAAAATAACAGTCTTTTAACTTATATTTCTTCCTTTTGGCACACTCAGCAAATTCCGAACTGAACAAATATGACATATTAAAATCTTCTGCTTTTATCATGTCTCTGTGCTGCTTTAATTAATCCAATAGTGTGCAATTTTTCCGTGTACAGTGTGGATATACTCTCAGTAGGTTGATCTCATTCGTCATCCTCCTCTCGACTTAGAACGTAGGTGTATTATTTATTGTCTAGTGAAAGTATCAAAAATTTTCAAACTTTCTTGAGCTCTGTATTAAAGTAATAAAGTATTTTTCCAGTTAACAGCTCTCACCTATTAACACTTCCGTATTTAAATATTACACTTAATTTTGTTAAAGTAATCAAAAGAGTACTAGCCGAATTTCGTAGTATTCTGTATATAAAACCCAGATTTAAAAAAAAAGAAAATGCAAATGGTTCGTTCAATTACCATTTATATATTGACATAACTCCTGAAATCCTAAACTATTTATAAGTGCAATTGTTACCATAACGTAACAATAAAAGCATTAATACATATATGTAGACCTAAGTGTGTCTACATACAGGTAGGTCTATAACTTGCTAATGGCTGTCAAGGCCTACGCCCCGCCCTGTCCCGGACGCAGGGTCCTTGTACTATATATAGAACAGGGCAAAATAAAACCTGTTTTAAGTCAAAAATGTTTTTCTACATGTTGCAAAAAATACCCATTACCTTAGGCTGAAGTAATTATACGTATTGTATAACGAAAATAAACATTAGTGACCATCAACGTTTCATTTTAGGATGTGTATAAGTGAAAAAGAAAGAGAGAGAGAGAGAGAGAGAGACAGAGATATATTTGATTTCTTCTTTTGGTTAAGGAGAGAGAGAGAGAGAGATTTGATTTCTTCTTTTTTTAAGGAGCGAAAGAGAAAGAGAGAGAGAGAGAGAGAGAGAGAGAGAGAGAGAGAGAGAGAGAGAGAGAGAGGTTTGATTTGATTATTGTCTTTATTAAGGAGCGAGAGAGAAATATGTGTTTAATTTGATTTGTTTTCTTTATTAAGGAGCGAGAAACAAAGAGAGTTAAGAAAGAGAGAGAGAGAGAGAGAGAGAGAGAGAGAGAGAGAGAGAGAGAGAGAGAGTTTTCTTAATATCTAAAGGCCGTAATTTTTAATCCGATTTCATTCAAACTCAGCACAATTTACAAATATTTCTATTATTTTGTTTTTATTATTTTACAAACAAACATACAAATTTAAGAATATTTTTGTTGGCTTTTTCAAATATAAACCCTGACCACAGTGGAATTCTTAATTTTCTAAATCTTACGCCATTTTGAAAATAAGATTTCATTACCGCAATCAACGTTAAAATCTGCGAAAAGAAGTACACTAATTGTTCAAACTACACGGCAAATATCGAAACAAAATTATTCTCGTATTTTCAGTGGATTTAAAATTTTAAATGCCAATTTATGCGCGTGCCGTTAGACGTGGAATGAAACGGATGCCGATGGTTAACACACTTGTACAAGATATTATCGAAATTGGTTTCAACAACAGGGTTGGATCAACTAAAATCATTGCTATCGCTAGAGTGCAAATGCAAACACACACACACACGCACACACGCACACACACACACACACACGCACGCACGCACACACACACACACACACACACACACACACACACACACACACACACACACACACACACACACACACACACACACACACACACACACACACACACACACACACACACACACACACACATATATATATATATATATATATATATATATATATATATATATATAAAAATTTTAATGCAGCTCAAAGCGTGTTTCAGATGTAAGGATCGGACTCATTTTTCTCAAAAACGTAAAAAAATAATTCTTACAATCTCAATACTTTCTTCTTGGGTTAGAATTAATTATATGGCACACAGTTGTTCCGCCATAAACGTGATAAAAGCAAATTCTCAAAATATTTTTCTTTATCATATCTTTTTTGAAATTCTGATTTCACCGTCATAATCGGCATTGAAATTTGCATAAATTGGTATTTTAAACAATTAAATCGCACTGAAAATACGAAAATGAACACAGACAGAAAATGAACAATATGTTTCACACACAAATGTTATGAATTTTTAGCTTTTTTTTACATCCATACATTACGTCAGTTAGACTAATGAGGACGAGGGATCAGCTTTAACGGTAAAGTATAAGCAACGGAAGCAACTGCGGCTAGAACTAAGAAGCTTAAGGTGTGCAGTTCAGAGACTGACTGCTGAATGCTTTATCCGCATCGACGACCGAGTCCTCTGAAGTTTTAAAGATTTTATATACGCAGTATATATAAATTTTAACGAACCCTGAAAAAGTGTTCTCGAGGTCAGGATCGGGCTCATTTCAATGCCCGGGTCTAGGCTTTACCATGATGACAGCTCCAATATATCATTTTTCAACGGAAATTCGTTAATACCAGTGAGCATGAAACAGAGCCTTGTGTGTGTGTGTGTGTGTGTGTGTGTGTGTGTGTGTGTATGTATGTGTTTGCGCACGCGCGCAAAGCACACATTAACAGACTAATAAACTTTAAACTTAATGTTGTAATGCAAAATCAGCTGTGCCTATTTGCATACAATCTGGTCTGCTTGTATGTTCTTAGTGTGGCCCAGTTCCCTCGTGCCGACTCTCGCCATAATTGCTTCATACGTACGAGTGTGTTAAGGAATGCCAACCTTTTAGCCGATAGTTTAACTTTCATTTCGAAAATGAACTATTAACACGGCCCGGGACCTTGATATTTGCGTCGATCTTGATGACCTATAGATCATTTTTGAGTGATTGTTTATATATATATATATATATATATATATATATATATATATATGTATGTATGTATGTATGTATATGTATATATCATGTTTCTCTGCAGTTCAAAACTAGCAAATAATACAATATAATTACAATATTCTTTTTCAGTTTAAAAAATGTCTGTCTGTATATGTTTTTGAAAAGAACTTTATTTTATTTTATGTGCAAAATTTAATTGTACAGCATTTACTCGTTTCAAGATGGCGGCGGTTCAAACTTTTCAAATTTTGTATTTTAAAGAGTAACCTAATCTAGAGGAGGTCTTAAATGTCGTTGTTATCATGAAGGCCGCTACATTGGTAAACAATCAGCAACATTGAAAATATTACAGGACAAATTATTCAAATTCGAAACAATTTCGCAAAAACTTAGATCTTCATAGGTTACCGAAACTCGTATATTTAACCAACATTATTTTCTACTTAATACCAACTAAAAATATAAAATCTACTTCTTCAAACACTTAAAGTTATATAGGCCTATCAGTGTACCAATACATTGCCTTAACACGCACTTGAACAGCTAAACTTGTTTTCTCTGCCCATGAAAGTTTTACTTCAAATCCGATTACCCGTAATAAAAATACCCCATAAAAACAATCCACCCAAGCAACATTACCGTAACACATCGCGGAGAAAGTTATGGTTTCACAACTGGCATCAGTTTCCGACCTTAGCTGTACGAAACAAGGCGAACCAGTTCTGACCTGTTGAAAATTTAGTAGCCTATAGAAAAAAAATACGTTAAAATTACTGCATCTTGTTTAGAAGGCGTGGCAAGCGGTCAGAAATAATTGAGGTTAAATATGCAAAATGTGTCTGAATGTAGGCCCGTTATTATTATTATTATTATTTTTTTGTTTTGTTTAATGTCCGACTATTGTGCACACTTGGGCTAATGCAGACGATGGGATGATTTATAGCGTATGAAAATGCCAAGGCCTGGCCGGGAATCGAACCCGGGTCCTCGGGGTGAAAGCCCAGTCAACTATGCCAGCGAGGCGACCTTGTAGGCCCGTTATACAAGAGGCGTTAGTAATTTGTGTACAACTTTTGACTTCAGACGTTTATTTTGACGTACGAATTGCATGCGTCTGTTTTCACTTTCTTATTAAACGAAGAAAATTTGATGATCATGAACAAATTGATATTAACATTTAGGTCGGGCGGCCACCAAATGCGCTGAGCTGAGCAGAATGAAGATGTACGACAACCAGAAGCGGTTAACAATTAAAAAAATTGTATCTTTTAAATGTTAATATTTAGGCCTACTGTAACTGATTCTAGGAAAATCAGTTAAAAACTGTAATCTAGGCAACGGTAACATAGGTAACGAGAAATAATAAGTTTGGAGGCGTGGTCAGCGTAGGGGGGGGGAGCGGAGTAAGTTTCAAAACAGACTATTCAGAGTCGAAGCTACTTAGAGCGGAGTCCAGCGACGCTATTTGATACCGCTCAACTCCGTTACGCTTTCAGTAGCCGCACTTACATTAAAAAAAAGGGTTAGGTTTTGATTGTCTAGTTCGCTCCGCTCAGCGCAACTCCGCTCCACATTTGGTGGCCACCCTGCCGTAGATATCTTTTTCAGGCACCATATGCCTTATGCCTTTTTCAGGCACGTAGGCCTAATCGTTTTCAGTTCACCAAAATGTAAAAAGTAGTTTTTACTACGATATCTGCCCGACTGTGCGTGTGCGCGTGTGTGTGTGTTTACTGGAGATTAGAAAATTTAACCGTCGATTTTGTTGAAATCCGGCTTGAAGTGGTAGTTTTAAACTTCTCTACTTAGGTATTTCTCTACTTCTCGGGACTTTAAAAAATTTAATGATTTTAACAATTTTTTCGGTTTTTTTGCGTGCTACATTATTTCGTTGAGAGATATTAGCCCGCGGAATATTACATTTATTAGGATACATTACGATTTTAGTCTTTTATTACGGAGCTATGTTCTGACGTGCATTTTTCTATGGAGCGGCTGCCTTATATCCGCAGCAATAAAACTCTTTACAAAGGTTAGTACCTACTAGTTATATAAGCAGCAACTAAGTTAAACGTCCAACAACGAGTGGAGTTAGAAATTATTTTATAAATTTTGTTGCTGATATCTTCCGAAAGATTTTTATGTGGAAAATAATTGAATGTAAGATTATTGGTGTATATAGGCATGGTGGTTTTAAACGGTTTCTTTTTTCATCTATAAGCTAAATAGATGGACATTTTCTCATTCTATTTTGATAAATGTTTTCAGATAAGTATATAACCAACACAATTTCTGGTTATATAAGTAGTATTCAGTAAAACTATTAACCTTTGTAACGACTGTTATTGCGACGGATACAAAGCTGCCGCTGCTTTGTAAAAATACACGTCAGAATATAGTTCCGTAATAAATGGCTAAAAATCGTAATGTATCCTAATAAATTTAAATCGTAATAAGTTTAAACTGCCACGAATTAATATCTCTCAACAAAATAATATAGCACATCTTATAACCGAAAAATGTTAAAATCATTAATTTTATAAAAGTCCCGGAAGTCAAAAATACAAAAAAAGTTACTATTTTTAAAAAAATCTGTTCTTTCTTCTTTATTTTAATTACTATAACTTGTTCAAAATACGGCCAATTAACATAGCTAGTTTTTAACAACATAACCTGAAACTTATTATAGCTTATCAGCTGATCAATGAAATCAGCTGATCTTTACGAATCATTATAAAACAACTGATCTTTTAATGTAACTACCAAAATTAAATTTTGCTTCACACGCGTAAGGCCCCCGGTTCGATCAAGACGGAAACAGAAATTTTTAATTAATTTAATATGAGACTTGCGACGCGCAAAATATACTGTTATAGGCTAAGTCAATATAAACATGTTTCTTACATCACGCGTCCCGCAAAATCCAACAACAAAACCAGCCCTAAAACATGACAAATGTTACTATAATTCTGTAGATGACACATGTTACTATAATTCTGTAGATGACACATGTTACTATAATTCTGTAGACTAAAAAAAAAATAAATAAATAAAAACAACCCGTTGGTTTCAATTGTTTGTCTGGAAATCCTTTTCAGGTTAGTTTTACATTTAATCAAAGTTCCATTAATTTAATTTCTTTGCGAATTTGAGTTGAAATAGTCAAGTTTTGCTTAACCTGTAACCGTTGCATTACAAGGCATACGATTGCAATAAGAGCAATTTAGTAATTAATATATTAATGCCAGTACTACCTGTCCACTTCTAATCTAGGTTACAGCCTTTAAGATTTTAAAATGGCAGTTTGCAGTTGATAAAGGTCAAGCGATAGTGCATTATTATCTACACTACATTTTTTATTTAATAATTAGTACTAGATTTTTAATCTCGAATAGGCCTACAGTACTTATAATTGTTATTATTACATTCAGAAATAACAAAAGAACAAAAGCTAACATAGTATTTAACGTTTGCCTTATGCCTACCTCGTATTACAGTAGAAACCACGCTATGAAACTAACCTATATGCTTATAAAATAGCTTCACTACACAATCGAACAAAACATATAAAATAAACAACACTTTTAAGCAACATCATTCGTAAAGTAAATAAGCTTCTTCACAGTGAAGAACAGATATTAAAGAAAAACTATTTAGAACTTAGCAGTTCTAATAAACATAATAGTAAAGCTGATATAACAAGATTATTATCTTGTTACAAAGTTACAAATTATCATTTACAATTCACGCCTAGCGACAAATTCGGAAATTACGATTGTTTCACTAAAACTTGACCTTGATCAATGCTCTGCCGTAGCCAATGCTTTCTGGATTTAAGTTTCATTGTTTAAACATAAATTATTATCTGTTTTTAATTTTGAGTTAAACAATTTTGAAAGTAGCCATTACAAATACGTTTTACAATTCGTATTAATAAACAACGAAACAACAGTGTTATTAACTGGTTTAGATTACCTTCTAATATTTTATACACTAATACAGGATATTTGTGTGTGTGTGTGTGTGTGTGTGTGTGTGTGTGTGTGTGTGTGTGTGTGTGTGTGTGTGTGTGTGTGTGTGTGTGTGTGTACGTGTACGCGCACGATATACAACCAAATCCATAGCACACATATAGATGTAACAATTTTAACGTAGATGGACAGAAAATAATCAGACAACACCTCAAAGTCGAAGGATTTTGAAATTCCTGAATTTTAAAAATTTGATTTTAAAACAAAAAAACAAAAATTGATTGAATAAGAGTTTACTTATGGACTAAATTTAAGCCGAATTTTATGAAAATATGATTTTGGAAATTAAGATTTTGAACAGTTTTGCGACAAAAAAACTTCAAACAACTGTTTTATTAATTAAAATTGGTTCGGAAGTACTGTATAGGCTTGCCAGACCAATATGCAAAATTTCCTGTTTCACAAAAATAGGTTATTTTTTTTAATCTCCAACGATGTGCGAGAGAGAAAGAGAGAGGGGGCAGCAGACCGGCAGATAGACAGACAGAAACACATTCAAATAAACTGTTTTGTTAAAAGGGTATATTAAAAAATAAGGATCGATTTTTTTAATATCACCAAATTTTAGTAGAGTGAACTTTAGATTAGGTTTTATGATACCGAAAAATCTACATGAGAAATTGGCCTAAACTCAGATACATTTTTTTCAAAACTTGTTCCCTAAGTTTATCTTAAACAATATATAGCTGCATATAGTTTAGCTTCAAATATTTACCATTTGTAAAGATGTAGTGTGCCACTTTGAATAAAAAGAATAAATCTGTTATTGATCCAAAAATAAAAATAATCTAACATGTTTTCTCTTCCTCTTTATTTTATATAATTTATTCGAAAACACGACAAATTAACTTAGCTACTTTTTAACAACATAACTTTAAACTTATTATAGCCTATCAGCTGTTCAATGAAATCAGCTGATAGTTATGAATTAATATAAAACAAATGATCTTTTACTATAACTACCAATATAAATTTGTGCACTCACATCACGCAAAATCCAACATCACAACCAGCCTTAAAACATGATACATGTTTTAAAAAAATAATAAAATAAGAACGATAAGTGAGTAATTTTTTCAGAAGTTTGATTGGACAAAAAAAAATCTTTCTGAATTGTTAGTAGTCAGTTCTGACGAGTAGTCCAATGCTTTCTTTAAACAAAAACAATATTAGGCCTCTATGAGGACGTATTATATCGCTTTTATGAACAACGAATGTCAGTCATCATCGCTAAGTGGCTATTGGAAAGCATTAACTTTCCAAGATGGACTTGCAAGTCATTGAAACTATTAACCTATAGAATTCTCGGGTCTGAATTAAGCAATGCCTTCTTAATTATTAAAGCAAACGTTTATTTACTTTTGGCTTGTAGGCAGACGTACAAAGCGCCTAATTAGGATTGGCTGAAATAAGGATGTCAGTGGTTGACAATAACGCGCATAATCGTTGGTTTCGTACTGTACCGAAGTGCATTAACTTTCCAACATGTCTATTCATAAAAACACAAAAGCGGTCACATCTAGTTTAAAAGGTAATTGCGTTTTACACCAACTAAATGAAAAACCATATATAGCCATATGCATTTCTATTGGTTGAACGAGCAGCGATCCTAAACTAATAGATCAATTTTTATGTATGTGTGTGTGTGTGTGTGTGTGTGTGTGTGTGTGTGTGTGTGTGTGTGTGTGTGTGTGTGTGTGTGTGTGTGTGTGTGTGTGTGTGTGTGTGTTTTAGCACGATCACGCGTTTGCTATTTTGTTTCCGTTTTTGTTTAAATTTAGCACAAAAATTTATTTTTGAATAGCCTGAACAAGTTTATTAACCAGCAAAATTTCTTTAATATTTTCAAAATGAAACTATTAACCATTTCAATTATTAAAAAACCGTAACTTTTTACCTTGATTTTTTGTAATTTTACTATTGTTTATTTTACTATTGTAATTTTGTTTTACTATTGTAATCAGCGTTGAAAACTGCGTAAGTTAACATTTCAAAATACTAAAAATTAAATTTTGAATTAAAAATTGAAAGTAAAACATTAAATTTTGACAACGGTCATGGCTCATTTTTCTATTTTCAATTTAATTTGAAAGTTTAAAATACTAATGCCCAGTTGCAAGATCTTATATTATTTAAAAGACATTTATATTTAAATTCATTCAAAAGCATTATTAACCAAAGAATTGGGTTGCAGAAACATCTGTTAGAAAAATCATGTTTTAAAATATCAAAGTTTTAAAACTTTAATCTAAGTATAAATGTTGTATTGCAAGAATGTCTGTTAAAATTTAAAGGACCGTTATACGCTTGTTAAAGTAATTAGCCTAAGGAACCTCCTCTAAACATAGCAAAATTTATTTTTAGAGGTTATGTTTTACAATCGATACAAACTGTTTATTGTTTTCTAGTGTTGTAGTATCAGTTTTATTAAACTTTAGTTTTAATTAACCATTAATTGTTGTGCAAAGCAAATACTTTATTTTTTATAGCTTCTGATTATTATTTTCTTTTTTAAATGCGAAAATAGCTATAATAGTCTTGCTACTGGATACAATACAAAAAACGAATGTAAACAAAAGACATACCTTCAAAACAATTGTATAAATAACCTGAAAAAGATCAGCTGTCATTGGAGCAGCCATCATTGTAAGACCCAGTGTCGGGACCTGGAAGAGAGCACTGATAGTGACCTCTTGATAACTTTTTGAAGGGTCATTAAAATTGATATATATATAAAGTGTGTGTGTGTGTGTTTGCGTAAAGCTATAGGCTGCAATACTTGCATGTACATGCCTAGTTTGATCACATCTCGGAATCCTTTTTCCCACAGATATTTAACCACGTGATGTTATTTACAGAATGTTCCGCTGGGGCGTGCTGCTGGCCTGCCTGCTCGGTTATACTTTGGCAGAACTGGAGATAGTCAACCAATGGAACCTCCTCAACTTCGACCTGCCTTACAACTACCCCAGCCATCCGGACTACACTGCCCTAGACAGCATCCCCACTGGCTTTGAAGTAGGATGGGACCGAATCTTCCTTTCACTGCCGAGGTTCCGACCCGGAGCACCTGCCACTTTAACATTCATCCCCCGAAACAAACCAGGAGCTCATGGCAATCTTTCCCCTAATTTAATGGTAACGAAGATACATTAGTAGATATTTTCTCGCTATGGTCAGGCATCACTTAACAAATAACAAGAGTTACTAAGTTCTTACATTACACGTGCTGTAACTACTAAAACCTGTTATAAGACACTTTATAATAATAATAACAATTTAGAAATAAAATAAATTATTTTTCTTTTGGATCAATATTTACATTAATACAATGAATTCTTTTAAGAAACTTTAGTTTATTTTCTAATTTAGTCTCTATTTGCTTTAATAACTCTTAAATCTCTGGTTCGAAACTTAGAAACATCTATAATCACACATAAATAATAATTTATAAATAAAATAATTTATGTAGTTCTTTTACAATTAATTTGAAATTTATTAATTTGTAATTTAGAAAAGTACTATCAAAAAGTTCTCAAACTTACAAATAAAAATTTATGGCTCATATTACCTTTTGATATTTATACAGTATACAGCGTTTTTTTAAATTGCGATTTTTTGAATATATTTTTTCTTTTTTATTACATATCTTATATATCCAATTAACACATAGGCCTATTCACCCTTGGAAAATAATTTTTTTAAAGATTCCTTACGATTTTAGGTTGTTTTTTACGGAACTATACTTTGACGTCATTTCTGTTTACATTGCACGACACATACTAGATTTCCTACACAGACTTACTGCTCATGCGCGTTATCACATTCTAATAGGCATTACTTAATACGTATTATTTTGTTCGTTCTTGTAGTGAAAACATCGTTATAAATATTGTCCGTTTAATTAAATATGTTTTTCACCCAACAACCGTATCAGTTAGGTTCTTGATATTTGTTATCGTTTTAACGATCAAAAATACATTACCTTTTAGAGCGTGGTAGCAATTTTGAGGTTATGTGGATTACTTTTATTTTCGATTTCTATGGTATTTTCAGCTCTTTTATATTTTGGATTATTGCTTTTTTGCTTATAATAAATCGTTTTGAAGAAAACAATCTACATTGTATAGGCCTATTTACCGAGTTGCAGCTCAGCCTATTTGAGGTTACTTTAAATTTAGCAATTTTTAATATTCTTATTGATACGAACAGGTCCAAACCATAAGTTTTGTAGGCCGTTAATGGCTTCATTTAAGTCTCTTTTAAATATTTGCATTAATGCGCAATAGAATATAAGATGTAAGAACATTATTTATTCAAATTTATTGTGTTCCTTTGCCGATAATTTTGACCAACACCGTTTAAATTGCCACAAGCAAATAAATATCATATTTATCAAACTTGATATTTCCTTAAACTAATAATAGAGTAAAAAAATGGCGTTATTGCGCAGGCTTATCCCAGCTGGGAGTGGCACCGAGATGCTGCAGCTGCTGAGGTAGGAGGCGATAACTGCACCGGCCTTGTGTCTGTATTCAGGACTCGCATTGACCGCTGCAACAGGCTATGGGTCCTGGACAGCGGCGTGCTGGACTCTCTGGTCAACTTCAGGATCGCGTGTCCCCCTAAGATGCTAATCTTCGACTTGAAGACTGACCAATTGGTAAGTGGTAACTTTAATTTTTGAATTTAATGTGGTATGGAGCATTTAATAAGACTATAACACCGAATAAATTTAAAATAATTAGATTGGTTTCTTTAACTAAAAATCAAAAGGCTTAGTACACAAATAAGTAAGCTAATTTGGGACGAAATCTTCTCGAAAATTGTTGCCTAACTTATTTTGAATTCTACAGTTTATGTTCAAATTTTAGAAGCAATCATAACCGAAACCAATGTCTCAGGAATTACGTCTAGGAAATTTTTAAAAAAATATTTCCATTAATAGTTTTACTAGCAAATCGTTCCTCCAATTTTTTAAAAATTGATTACGCTGACTTAATGAGTCAATCAGTCATTAATAATATAAATAATTAGTTGAAAAACAATACACACATTTTTTTCATTTTAAATTGTTCCCATCCAAAAATCACGGGACCAAAGCACCGTTAAACAAAACAAAAAAATTCTCAAAATAGGTTCATCAAATTTTAACCATTTATCATAACATAGGTTATATTCAAGTCAGTGTAGAAAATTAAAAAAAATAATCACCGATGATGATTCAATTGAAAAAAACCCTAAGAGACATCAAGTTTGTTTTTTCGAATCATGAATTGTTTCTATTTGAAATTTCCTAAAATTACTTCAGTTATAAATCTTTGCATAGGATGAAAATTTGAGAAAAATATAGTGAGTTTATTTTCAGAAGCTTCACAACAAGAAATTTTTATAAATAATTGAATGTGTGAAATTTTGCGTAATGTTTTTGCAACATTTATTTCAAATTACACTGTCGCAAGTTATGAATCAGCCAGCCAGTAATAATTTTAAAACTAATTAACGCACAAAATTAATTAAACAATACATTGTTTCAGACAAACCGGAATCATTGGTCAAGTATTAAACGTAGGACTAACTAAACATAACTTGTGTAAAACATCTCCATTGTGTCAAGCCTGATATGTTTTTCCTTCTTTTTTGGCTTAATAATCATAGTTTTTGCCAACTAGACTATTTAGTGCGAAGGATCAGCTTTAACAGTAAGGGTAAAGCAACGGGAGTAACTGCGGCTCGAACTAAGAACCTTGAGGTGCGCAGTTCAAAGACTCAGTAGACTGACCGAGTGCTTTACCCACATCGACCACCGAGCCCCGAGCCCCACTTATAGCCTAATATGTTGTTTAACTTCAGGTACGCAGCATCACCTTACCCGGAGAGGTACGCCGCCCTAACACTCTGCTGACCAACTTTGTCCTGGACGACCAGAACGACGATGGCGCCGGAGGTTACGCCACCTGTGACAACACCTTCGTGTACATGTCAGACACGACTAATCCCGGTCTGGTGGTGTACGACGCCAGAAGGGATTCTACCTGGAGGTTGAGCAACCCTACCATGTTCCCAGAGCCTGAGTTCGGGCGTTACACTGTAAGACATTGATAAGGATAACATTTAAGTGTCATACGTTTTAAAACTAACTATAGTGTGTTTAAAACAAGAAAACTGAAGGAAAGCTTGGCGAGAAAATAGCGTTATAGTATGGTGCATTATGCACTCATGTCTTTTCTGTTTCGAAGATTGGCAATCATCACAGTGGTGAAACAGCTGATCTAAACTTGAATTGTAGTGACGTAATACCAATTCTTTAATTGTCCAGCCATGAGTGCTGTCTTCCACCTTAAAATCATGATGCTAGAATGAAAATTAAAGTGCAAGTAGTACCAAAATCCGACAACAGAGCGTTCTGAACTCGTTTTCTTACCACCTGCCTTTCCTTCGGTCTATAAATTGCAGCAGTAACGTGACTTTATCTTACACTCGATTAAGATGTCTAATTAATATCATTAGTAATATACATTAACAAATAACCTAACTGTAGTCTCAAAACCTAACCTGAAAATACATAGTTCATTTCCATTCTGATAGATAGCGTTCTCTGTTTTCAGTCACAATTTTATAGGCAGTGAAATCTCTATATATTGTAAACTGAAGGCTTCCTCCTATATCTGTCTAGTCTTATTGGCTATCTTCCTTTATATTACTCCTAGTTTTTTTCTGCTTTGTAAACTTCTCCATTTGTAGTTGATTTACCAACTTTATTTTTTTCGATTACCTATTCTATAATACATACACTACTTAAAAAACATCTAAACCTTCAATATCCATTTATGTGCCTGATTGATTTATTGGATTACGTCACAGAAACAAATTACAATATTGACGTGCAGCTGCGTTTGGCAACGAACTCTGGTTTGATAAGCTGAATATACGAGAACAAAATGGTTTGTTTAAATTAAAATACATGTATAAGAACTTGTGTGAGGTAAAATCAAAGTGACAAATCACGATACATCTCATACAAATTGTATGAACTCCAAAATTTCCTCACACGTTTTTCATGTTTTCGTTAGCTATTTTCACGTATTTTTAGGTTATGGAAATTTTCAGTATTTATTAAATTTAATTAGCTGTTTACTCAGCTGACAGGTTATGATTTTTGACAATTTAGTTGTATTTAACGGATTAGTTTTTTTTTAATTTTATTTTATATAATTCGATTTACGAGATAAATTTATAATCATATAAATTCTCTACGATCATACATGTATCTCGTACCAGTTCTTAGACATGTGTCATAATGTAAATGCACCAAAACATTGAGAACTGTTCTCCTATAGAATGAGTTTTAGCGAATTTCAATTGGAAAATGAGTTATTGGAGTGGCCATGGCCATTATGGTAAGACCAAGACCCGAGATCTGGTGTGTGTGTGTGTGTGTGTGTGTGTGTGTGTGTGTGTGTGTGTGTGTGTGTGTGTGTGTGTGTGTGTGTGTGTGTGTGTTATAACGTTCACTTTTGCAATTTTAGTCCGATTTGGACTAATAATCAATAGCTTAAACAAGTTCGTTAACCAGCAAATTTTGTTCAACAGTTTCAAAATGGCGGCAATTTTTAAAATTTCTAAAAATTCATAAATCTTTTGCCTTAAATTTGAAAATCTGATGTCACCATTGTAATATACTTTAATTACTGCATAAATTACCACTTTGAATTTTCAAAATCCGTTTAAATTAATTTAATTCTGACGGCGGTCAAGGTTCGTTTTTCATATTTCCAATGCATATGGGAAGTTTAAATTGCTAATACGTGCAGATTTCAATGGCAATTATAGTTTCATAAAGAGTGTAGGATAATAAATTATTTTTGGAATCAGCTTTCATCTTGTAAGCGAGCCAGTTGCGTGCAGCGATTATTAACTGTTAATATTGTGCACTAAAGTAATTTCGTGTAGTGTTTGATAATTGTATTGTTAAGTAGGGTTTTGAGTTGTTTTAACAGTTCGAATGCAACTGAAATGATTTCCGGCGGAAAATGTTTATTGAAAGGCCGCAAAGCGATTGGATGCGAGAGTTGGCGGCCGAAGAATTAAAAGTGCAAGCTATAGGATAGATAATCTGCCTGACAAATTCATCGAATTAGTCGAATAAAGTTTTGTGTATAGGCACTCAAACATACACACACACATACAAGTAAAAACCAGAAAGTTCCTAACCTAATTCACAAAAATCAAAAACAGTTTTTTATGGCTGTTTAGGCCTAACCAAGATTGTGAGGATGTTTAGTAGAAATGTGTAAGTACAAATAAAAGAGTATATATTTTAAGGCCTAAAACGACTTCTAAAACTCTTTAAATATATTTACAATTTTGTGACGTTTCACTCACAAGGCTATTGTAGATAGGGTTCAAAACAAGCAAACTTACGGCCTCCATTTAACAATGTCCTACTATTGCAGGTAGCCGGAGAGTCTTTCACCCTCATGGATGGCATCATCGGCCTCGCACTATCGCCCCCGGGCTCGCACCAACGCACCCTCTACTTCCAACCCTTCGCATCCAATAAACTGTACTCCATAGCTACCTCCGTACTGCAGGCAGGTCCTAATCCCGGAGACGACAGCGACCTACCCGTGTCTCTTGTTGGACACAAGTCTTCGCAAGCTGCTGGTCTGGCTGTGGACAACAGGGACGCTTCCTTAGTCTTCGCACCGGCAACAGAAACAGCCATCGCTGCATGGGCCCCAGGATCCAATGATCACAGGTAAAACAAGTTTACCGTTAAAAAATATGAAATAAAAATATCGAAACTTTAAAACTATTTAACGCAATGGTGAGTCGAGATAATTTCTTCATAACCAAACATATGTTTTCATCTTTTTGTTAATTTCGAGGTTATTTGTAAGCGTAACTATAAAACTTAGTTACTTGAAAACTAACAGTAAAATAAACTACATGATATTAATTCAACACAATGATTTTAAATCCTAAATTAACTTTAATACTACTTATCATTGACACTCTGAAAAAGGCAAATAACCTCTTTTCTATTATTCAACATTACTTCTCATTATTTTCTTCGCACAGAGAGAACATTAGCGCTATCTGACACCTAAATGTTTAACTAACGTTTTACGTTTCCTGGAAGATGTTTCTTAATTTGATTTTACGATTTTTATATTTGTTCGTTAACATCAATATAAAAATATCAATTAGAAATGTTTTCAGAGCAAATTCACTCTATTTGGAATGTTCCATCATAAGTTAAAAAAACTGTTTAAAAACAATTCTATTTTGAAAAATTGTAAAATAAAAGCAGATCCAACTAGTTTATGTTATATTTAATACTGACGTGTACCAAAACCTCTAAAAATATTTAAACGTTTGACTTGTATAATTTACCAACTTAATAGAACATTATGTAATACTGCACGGATTACCACAATGTTCCGTATTGGGATCTATTCTGTTTCTGTCATTTATTGCAATAGATTATCGTCTGCATTACCTGTGCTCAAACAATTTTTTAAAAGTTCTTTTTTACTGTTCTTCCAGAGTGCTAGCGTACGATCCAGACAGACTCCAATTTCTCTTGGATATCCGTTCAGTGGACCGTGACGCTGGAATTATCTGGGTCATCTCGACACGGCTACAGAAGTTCCTCCGCAAAACGCTCAGCGGCGATGAAGTCAATTTCCGTATCATGAGAGTCCTCCAACACTCCGATTTGTATCAGCATCAACGCAATAACAGTCTGCTTTTATTTAAGTAACACGTTCAAACTGGACACTCCAAAAGAGAACTGAATGCTGGAAGTTCTTGAGTGATCATTAATTTATTGGTATTTGTACAGTTAAGTGATAAACCTTGAAAACAGCTGTTTGGATAAAACAGAATTTAAACATTGTTGTTGAAAACAGCGTGATCATAAGTACATGGGAAGAGCTTACAACAATGAACGCTAGAAAAACAGCACTAACTTTCTCGCAAACGATTATGTACTAGTCGAAACTGGAAATTTAGGCCTAGAAACTATTGGCGCAAAATCAAAATCGGTTTAACAGATATTGATTAAATTTTAATCATGCAATTTAACGATTCATGTAGTCACTGTATAAAGTTAGAATTAGAGTTTTAGAAAAAAAAGAACCTGACTGCGGTTTTTTGACGTTCCTTGTAAACTGCACATTGATTTTTGAATTTAATTTACTAATTAAAGTGATGTTGCTTCAAGTACAGTTAAAGTATCAAAATAAGTTGAGACTATTTTGAGAGACAAAATTAGATTTTCACAAGCCGATAATATGAAACTTTCTAAAAAAAATAACCACTATATTTTATAAAAAATCAGAAATCGTTTCCGAAATTAAAACTTTGACTATTACCCCTGTGCACAGAGATCTCACTGCACAGGAAATTGTGACTGAAAATAGAGTACGCTATCTATCAGAAGGGAAATGAACCATGTACATTTAAGTTAGCTTTTGAGACTACAATTATGTTATTCGCCAATGTATGAATAACTAATTAATTACATTAATTTTACATCTAAATCGAGTGTAAAATAATTTCACGTTACTGCAGAAATGTATAAACTCAAAAATGGACAGACATTAAAAACGTATTCAGAGCGCTTTGATGTCAGGTTTTGGTATTACGTGCATTTTTTCTTTCATTGTAGAGTTTTTTTTTGACATTGGGTTGGGAGCTATATGTACTATAGACTCAATCAAGGTTATTATATAACAACCTATTAACTTAATAAATGAAATTCGTGAACCAAAAAATTAAATAGAAAAAGTGATGAAGAAACCAAATTTGAAAATTTGTCCTGGCCGGTTGTCTGAGAGACAATATAAAGTGTGCAAATAATCAAACAACAACTTTATGTATAGCTTTTGGATAGTGTAAAGGTTTAGGAAATTTAATTAAAACAAATCCGAATTCAGTAAAAAAGAAAAAAAATATGTTCTATACTACAAAGCAATGTCAAAATTTATGCCTTTTATTATTATTTTTAAATTTAGAGAGAAAGCAAGAATATTTTATTTAAGCATATGCTCAACAAAACAATATTTATAAAACGTTTCCCCACACATCACAAACTGGTTGGGTATAGAATCTTTTATTTTTGTAAGCAGTTTTCTAAATAATTTTTGTAAATAAAATATAAAGATTATAAAACTGTTTGTTTCTTTTACCAGATTTATGTTTTTCAGTGTGTGTTCTGTTCTTATCTGCGAAGTTTAATTAGAAAATGAGCTTTATATCGGCCGTCATGGTAACAATCAGCCCTTGGACCTTGAAATGAGCACCGATCCAGCCGTCTTTTAAGTAGTGGTTACAAATTGTATGGCCTATGTGTATGTTAGCACTATTACGTTCGCAATTTTGGTCGGATCTGATTCAAATCTGACATCTTTAAAATTAAAGCCATTTTTATGAGATTTTTTTTGAATTTCACCATCTTAATCAGCATTACAATGTACACGAATAAGCGTTTTAAATTCTCAAAATGCGTTGAAATATGAAAATAAATCTAACGGCGGTCAGGGTCCATTTTCGTAATTCAAAACTTCAATATGCTAATTTATTTCGATTTAATTAAAACTTTGAACAACTTTTTTTCGTTATTAACTTAGTAACTTACATTATCCAGCTAAAACCGTTCAACCGTTTCAAAATGGAGGCAATAAAATATTTAAAAACTTCTAACGTTTTTACTTTAATTTTTTTTAACAATTTCACTTCACTATTCTCAATTAGCGTACATATTTTCAAATGTCATGAAAAATACAAAAATAAATCTTACAGCGGTGATTTACAATGTAATTATTTATTTAAAAATTAAAAATACTAATTTAATTAAAACCGTTGTTGTTGTTTTTGGCATTTGAAGATTGCTAGGCCGATAATAAGAGAAACTTGAAGAGGCCTAATCGAGTTATTTTTAATTTAACTTTCTTAACATGTTATATGGTTGGTTGTGGTGTTGAATATTGCTGCACATTTTGGTAGTTACATTAAAAGATCAGTTGTTTTATATTAATTCGTAAAGATCAGCTGATTACATTGAACAGCTGATAGGCTATAATAAGTTTCAGGTTATGTTGTTGGAAACTAGCTATGTTAATTTGTCGTGTTTTCGAATAAATTATCGTAATTAAATTAAAAACAGGAAGAGAAAAAAATGATGGATGATTTTTATTTTTGATTCAGTAACAGAAATTGTTTTTCTTTACGTTTTTATAAGAACTTCTGAGTTTTAACCGGCACTTGTGAGTGCCACGTCTAATAAGGACAAGTTAAACTGATCGATGTCTTTGTTTTACCTCGACAGTTCGGTATTTGCTTTGTGTGTTTGTTGCGCCTTTTTGGTTCGAAAAGCATTGACCGATTGTTTTGAAATTCTGTACGGAGGTATCTTACATGAGGCCCGAACGATGTAAGTGTAAGATTTTTTCCCATTTACTTCAGTTTCAAGATGGCCGCCTCTGGCTAAACAATAAAGAGTTTACACAGTTTTAGTCAAACGCATTGATCGATTTTTTAAAATTTGTTAGACGTTATCCTGTATAAAACCCGAATGACGTATATGTACATTTTTTACAGTTACTTCCGTTTTAAGGTAGTATAGTTGCTGGTTATTGGCTGAACGGTATGAGACATAGTTTTAACCTCTTCGTGGAGAAAGAGCATAAAATTTTCAATAAAGTAGGTCCAGTAATATTATTCGTAAATATTACGGTTACTTGTTAGATTAGCGGGGAGGGGGTAGACAATTATTTCAGAACGTACTGCGAGGTCAACTGTTCTGTGAGCTACTACTACGTTACAAATCATAATTAATTATTCCTCACTGATAATTCGCAACATTTCAAAACAAAGCCGGACGACGAAGAAGATCAAATTTAAAGGAAAAGAACAAAACATACAAAAACAGTTTATTCAATAGCTCTACCAAACCTCACACCTCTCCGCGGGATTCATATAGTCACCCGCGGAACATTTGAAATCTTCGGCGAAACTCTTCTGGTTGCGGAACGGTATGTTCACCCTGTACTCGGGCGTAGCTTGTTCCCCGTGCTTCACTTCGGCGTATAGCCGGTCCTGGGTGAACTTTGCGCACAGCGTGGTCGCGGCGCTGATCCAGAACATTTGTTCCGACGTGTACTCCTCGAAGCCGATCAGCCGGACGCTTTTCATGTGCATCTCCGACTTCCATTTCTTGAAGGCCCGGAACGCCAGATCCAAGCCTACGTGGTCGGCGATGTTCTCGCGCAAAGTGTTCTTAGCGCTCAGCTGAAAATTGAATGTACAATTTTTAAAACGCCCGGAAACATTGCACAAACTTTCTCCTTTTGAAACACTAACGTATAAAAACAAAATTGTCTGTGATTTCCAAAATTGTACATTGAATAGACCTACTATTAAAGATTTTAGACATAAGAAATTATATATATATATATATATATATAATTTACGTACAAATTTCAATTAGTAATTGAAAAAAATTACTAAACTTTTACATATATATATATATATATATATATATATATATTTGTGTGTGTGTGTGTGTGTGTGTGTGTGTGTGTGTGTGTGTGTGTGTGTGTGTGTGTGTGTGTGTGTGTGTGTGTGTGTGTGTGAAGTATATTCTCAGAAAGTTGGTGTGACGGTTGACAGAATAGACGGATAACACAAAGACCACCCGTACTTTCGGCGATCGATAAAAATACGTACTTTACTACACTCTGTTTATAGCCGCCTCGGTGGCCTGGTGGATAGCGTACTAGGCTTTCACCCCGAGGACCCGGGTTCGATTCCCGGACAGGGCTTGGCATTTTTATACGCTATAAATCATCCCATCGTCTGCATTAGCCTAAGTGTGCACAATAGTCGGACGTTAAACACCAAAAAAAAAGAATATATATATATATATATATATATATATATATATATATATATATATATATATAGCACAGAATGTTTTATTGTTATTATTATTTTGGAAAATGTAGTAAAACTCTTAGATTGAAAATTTAACTCTAATTATGTATTATATAAGTTTTACATATATATGTCTTTAATACAGTAAATTAGTCGTACTTATGCACAATTACTCACGTGACTTTACGAGACCGACTTATACGCTGAACGGTATTATCGTAAATAACGTGAGTTTTTATCTATCAATAGATACATTCGGGCACGCTTTCCGAATTTGTTGACACTCTTTGAAATACTGTATTTCTATCTCAGGATCTTTTACTTTTCGATCCTGTCCATGTACTTTTCGATTATAAATATATCGTGTTTTGTTTTGTCTAGAAGGTTACTTTTATTATTTATTACAAATTATTTACAATGAATGACTGTTAAAATGTCAGATAACGGAATTAATCTGACGGTTATATACATATATATATACACCAAATTTTACAGAAAGCATTGAGTTTAGGTGTAAAGTTTTACAAACATAACCTATAGGCTAATCTGATAAGCTAATTTTTCAGAAAATGAGTCAACTTCAGTATTTTTTTGGCAGCTACCTAATCGACTTTTTCGTTTATCAGCGACCCAAGTTTTGTTTGCGGAATAAATATCAGCGTAGCCAGTCGGCCATATTGTATCTATTCTGTAAAAACGTAATTTTAATTATTAAGTATACATATTACTTCTCAATTTGTTAAGATAAAATTATGTTCGACACCTCATTTTCAAGTTCTTGGTTGTGTGGAAGTTGGTCAGGTTTTACAATTTATTTATATTATTTGCTTTTGTAAGGTACAGAAGCAAAAACTATATACTAAATGTGAAAAGCCTTGCCACATTCCCGCAAACATGACCTTCGGAATAAAATATCAACAAAAATTTCGGAGTAATATGTATAGTTAATAATTAACATTACGCCTATAAGAAATAGATTTAAAATGTCCAAACACCCTAACTGGTTACATTTGAACATATTTTGATCAACTTCATCTTTAGCAAATACATTGACTATTAACTTTCAGTATTTTTTTTTACAAGAAAACATAACTTTTCTAATTAAAAAAGTAGACACAAGATAATAGGTAGGCTACTATCTGCAATATTTATATTTACATTTCTTTTCCTAGATTAAAAAATTAGTAATTTACTTTCCTTCATTTGTACAGCCATTAAAATGCAGATTTTATTTAGAACTGACGTTATTTCAGTTTTTAAAAATTTTCATTGTTTTAGTTATAGTAATTTTTCACCAATATTTTTTTAATACTACGTAATAATAGTGTAATGCAAGGGTATGCTACGCAATTAATAGTGCAAAATGTGTTCAAATAATTGTAGTTATTTGCACCTAGCGGGGAAAACGTAAACTATTCAGTTTAAATTGTTTCTGCAGAGCAGATTTATTCTAACTAATGTGGTAGGTGCTGCTTCTAGTAGCATAATATGATACTTCATTAAATGAATCTGTACAAAAAAAAGTTAACATCGAAAACTGAAAAAACCGGTGATTACTTTTTTTATAAAAATGTTCGGATACTTATGAAATTATTACAAGATTCATATTACAAGATATGAATTGTCTTCATTATTACAAGATATTTTTGAAGAGTCTGTTATAGTTTTTGTGAACTCTTCACCTGAAAACAAGTATTATACTTCCAAAATTGAGTTATCTTCATTTATCTACATTTGTTAGATTACGTGGTATTAGTAATATTACCGATAATTTTTCCCTAAAAAGTACCGAAAATTAAGTGCTGCTATCTTTGATTAAAGAAATTAACTAATACGTAATACTAAAAATAATTTATTTTTTAATTTTAAACACTGTAATATAGTTTTTGGACTAAAAAAAATATTTTCTAATATCTATATCAATATTTTCTAATATTGCATCTAATATTTTCTAATAAAAATATTTATCATTATTTTGGTAAGAAATTTTTAAAAAAGTACTATATATTCACCGGCAATGATAGGCCTATTCGTTAGGAAGATGTCAGAAGTCAATCTCATTTTCATTTTCGGTTTATTTGTGAAAATTAATTAATTTATTATTTAAAAATATAATTTTATTGTATCGTTTCCAATTTCAAAATGGCTGTGTTTGTTTTTTGGTTTATTAATTTATAATACAAGAAATATTATTAAGAGGGAAGTAATTAATTTTGCAATTTTTTTTCAATATAGTTCTGTATCAGTTTTGGGCTGCCATAATTTCAGGAATGATACTTTTATAATTACATTAATTTTCTCCATGAATAAATTATAAGATTACAGCTTCTACGGGAAAAAAATATAAATTTCTCTAATATTCTTTGAAAAATTTTGACTAAATTTGGATAAAATGGTGGTTTATTCTACCAACTAATACAGGCCTACGATGAAAATACCTAAGCTAAACACGATAAATAACATAAATTTTACGTAGACTAAAATATTTTTAAAATTGTATTTTCTATTTATAATTTCTAAACAGAAGGCGAAAGCTTGATGCTTATAATAATTTAAAAACTTTTCTTCAAAGAAGAGTGTTGGGACATAACGTTAAATCATCGAAATTCTTTAGTAGGCCTACTGATAAGTGTACTTCAATGATACAGATATACTCGATTATATTAAAAGAGTATTGCAAAACTAATATGATTTGGTTCACATTTTAAAACTGTGTAGTTACATATATTTTCAGTACCGATAGCCTAAATACTACTTCTTTCAAGTGAAATTTTTAATGTTAGCTTTGGTGAGAGGAGTGAATAAAAAAAGTCTGCCGAACGGAAGAATGTAACGGAAATATGAAACGAAAGAGCAAAAGAATTTCATCTTTCTGTTTCTGCTTTTTACTTTTCGATAACAGCACACACGTATTATATGAAAACGTTGGTTGCTTTGGTTTCGGTGGTTGGTTGCAGAACACTTGTATGTTGTAACCGTTTATAATACATTCGAAATTATTATAACCCTTTATAATAATTGTTGTTAATATTGCTAGTTTTTTAAACAACATAATCACAAACTTATTATAGCCTATCAGCTGTCCAATGAAATCAGCTGTTCGTTACGAGTTAATATAAAACAACTGATCTTTTACTATAAGTACAGTAAATAATATCTAAGCTATATTCACGTATTTATTTATTTAAAAAAACAATATATTTGTAAATATATCTTCAAACTAATTATATATTCAGCAAAGATATCATTACTAAAGCTTCGCTTCTGTCGGTAACTCCCCGAATTCCACATGTGTACTTTTTTGACCTAGGAAACCACGGAAACTAATTCATCAACCACAATTTCAAAATTGAAAATTTGTGTGGTTACAACAATTAAAAAAAAGTATTTATAGTGTAATTACAATATTTTAAAATACTTTATAGCCTACAATGGGAAAGTAATAAAATTACAGACATTGTAAAATAACGTAAAAAACTTTCAAGCTTTTTAAATTCACTCACTGTCAAATTCGTCCCAGCCACTGTAAAATTAGTAGCCTCATTGAAAATACATTTCGTCTTTTCCATGAATCTGTACACTGTCTTCTTCTCCCACCATTCTACGAACTGGCCTATTTCGTCGTAGTGCTGGCCCTGTGAACAGTGATGTTAGTTGAATTTTTTGTACAGTTTATCAATTAAATTGAAAATAATCGCTGCACGCAGCTGTCTTCCTGACGTGATAGAAGCAAATTTCAATATTACCCTTTTGAAATTGTGATTCCGCCATCACAATCAGTAAATCTCTCTCTCTCTCTCTCTCTCTCTCTCTCTCTCTATATATATATATATATATATATATATATATATATATATATATATATATATATATATATATATATATATATATATATATATATATATATATATATATAAAGATTTTAAACTATCAAATTACACTGAAAATAAGAAATGAACCCTGACCATTAAATTAAATTTCCTGATTTCAACGGATTATGAAAACTCACGAGCGAAATTAACGAGTTTTTATCGCTGATTACGACGATGAAATAGAATTTTTAAAACAATTTTAGACAACAAAATTACGAATTTTAAACATTTAAAATAGCCGCCATTTTGAAACTTTGAACGGATTTTGTTTGTTAACGAACATTTCTAAGCTATTGCCATAATTTGTTTTTGTGCCGAGTTTGAATTAAATTGGATATAAAACTACAAAAACGTGCACGCACGCACGCACGCACGCACACACGCACGCACACACACACACACACACACACACACACACACACACACACACACACACACACACACACACACACACACACACACACACACACACACACACATATATATATATATATATATATATATATATATATATATATATATATATATATATATATATATATATATATATACTGAGAATGAAGAGGGCTCTTGGTATAACGCGTGATATCTACAGTAAGAAATGTATGTCGACGCACACAAAAATCAGACACTACAACACAGTCATAAAACCGGAAGCATTATACGCAATCGAGACGCTAGCACTCCACACAAAAGGTACCATGGAAGACATTTTGAAGGAATAACGCAAAATCTTGAGCAAGATCCTTGGCCCACGATTAACAGAAGACGGATACAGGTTGCACTCCCGGAAGACCACAGAGAAGATATCGAATCTGACAGCAGATATCAGAAGAAGGAGGCTTCAATTCTATGGACACATCAGTAGACTCCCAACAACGAAACTTGCCAACAGAATCCTTTAGTATATACAAAGAGTCAAATCAACAACGTCGTGGATCACACAAATCAGAATAGACCTACATGACGCAGAAATAGACTCAATAGACATTGAAGACAGGAACGCTTACAGGAGAAAGATGCTCGGGTGGAGAATCCCAAGAATGAAATCCCAAAGAGAGGTAAAATGGACGGAGGAGCGGAGGAGGATCCATGGGGACAGGATGAGGGAGGTGTGGAGGATTACAAGGAACAAGACATGAGTCGGAGTGCTTTGCGTAATCTAACAGGGTCTATACGCAAATAATAATAATAATAATAATAATATATATATATATATATATATATATATATATATATATATATATGTGTGTGTGTGTGTGTGTGTGTGTGTGTGTGTGTGTGTGTGTGTGTAAACAATCCCTCTCTAAAAGTGATCCACCGGTCTGAATCGTTACTTATTTCTAGGTCACAGGGTCTGTGATTTATCATGATGACGCATCTGCACACTCCAAAAGCTGATTTGTTTTAATGGAAAGTCGCCAACATTTTTCTGAGTTTTCAGAACTTAATGCTGTTCATTTTAAATAAGCTTCACTTTTGTACATACCTTATAATCAAAACCGTGAAATATTTCATGGCCTATTTTGAAACCCATTGCGCCGAAGTTCAAATACCTCGGTTTGGTTTCGTGGAAGAAGGCCTCTTGTATCATACCTCCAGTTACAACTGCAAAAGTGCACAAACATATTTTTTTCTTCTTATATCAGTGTATCAGATGGTTATTTTAACCTAGACACAGTTATTTTGATCAGTCACCTAGGCACAAATCAATTAAAACAAAAGTGTTTGAATATTTAAAATTTTAAAAATTGATGCAAGCATTTTACTAATTGGCGATTAACATTATAATTCTTGTTAGAACTATACTAAACAATATTAACAATATTGTTTATTCTTAGCTGCTCTAAATTACTGTAAATTTTGTTAAAATTATATTAAATTTTAAACTAATTTATTACTATAAATTAAAATGTTATTTTAATAAAATGGTCATTTTTGTAATTTTTTCCCAGTATTCACATTTTTTTAGAACAAAATTTTTGGTATTAAAATATCGATATTTTTCAAGGGATAACCTCCGGACTCTAAGGTGGTTGGTAGTACTGGCACTCCTAATGTTAAAGATCTGCGCATGCCCATAAATTAACGTAAACGGAACTTTTTTAAAAACAAGGTGACTTACAAGAAATGTATGTATGTACTAAGTCAATCTTAATATGATTGTTCGAAATAAAAAAAAATCTTTTTACTGTCCAATTTAGAATTGTGAAACAATAAAGTACACGTGTGGAACTCGGGAAATTACTAACTGAGCTTTTGTTAATGATATTTCAGCTGAATATGTAATTAGTAAAGATATGTTTACAAACATCTTGTTTTTTTAAATAAATAAATAAGTGAACCTAGATTAGCTATTATTTATTGTAATTATAGTAAAAGATCAGTCGTTTTATAGTAATTCGTAACTATCAGTTGATTTTACTAACAGCTGATCGACTATAATACGTTTCAGCTTATGTTGTTAAGAACTAGCAATATTAACAACAATTAATATAAACGTTAATATCAATTTTGAATGTATTATAAATTGTTACAACGTGTACATGTTCTTCAATTAAGGAAAAATACCGAAACCAAAGCAACACAACGTTTTCATATAATACACTTGTACTGTTATCGAAAAGCAAGAAGAAAAAGAAAGATTTTTTTTGCTTATCGTCCAACTATTGTGCACACTTGGGTCCAACTATTGTGCTAAAACAGACGGTGGGATGATTTATCGCGTATGAAAATGCCAATCCCTGGCCGGGAATCGAATCCGGGTCCTCGGGATGAAAGCCTAGTACGCTATCAACTAGAAGAAAGAACTAGAAATATAGAAACGAAATTCGTTTGCTCCTTTGTTCCATATTTCCGTTACAGCATTCTATTCGGCAAACATTTTTTTTCAAAATTTTGTTTGTGTTAATATTGTACATGGTTTTATTTCGATCTATAAATTTTATCTAATATATTTTTATTTTCTACCAGTTTTTTCTCAAAGTTATTTATTAGAAATAACAACATAACCTATAAATTTATTTTAGGATTCATTTGCAGTTAATTCACGAGTGTAAATCATTATAATAATAGTAGTTCAGAAGTAGAATTAACAAAAGTAATTGGATTATTTAAATATTAGAACTTAAATTTAATTTCATTACTTTTTGGATAAAGAATTGATTATTAGATTTAGGTTCAATAAAGAAGGCGTTTTTTTAAACATTTTAACCATAATTTCAAACTATCTGACCCACACTAATGCTATGAGTTGTGCAGATTTTCCTGAAAATTTATTAGCCTATAGTATTTAAAAAAATGTATAGCACGATATAAACAGTAATAATGTAACTATGGAAACAAAAAAATAAACAGTCAACATAACAAAAAACAATACAATATACAGGTTGAACATATGTTTGTAAACAGTTTAAATTTAATGCGAGGTTGGAGATTACGTTATCTTTGATTAAATGTTTTCTAGAAACAAAATGACAAATTTAATTAGCCATTATATTAATGTAGCATTTATTATTGGAGTATTAAATAAATGTTCTAGAAACCGGCTGTGAATAGGCCTATTTGAATGTAAATTTTCCTTTCACGTGTTCCAAATAGAGTATCAACACATTAAAATACATGTTCCAGCAAAAACATTCCGGTTTTATAAAAAAAATATAAACATCATTTTCATCTGTCTTAACTTTAACACTTACCAAGAGCATTTTCCAAATAGTTAATGCCAACACGCACTCTCGCGATGCCCCCTCGTTTCGTCCAATCATTCTTCACCACTGGCACCCGCAATTTACTGACCTGCTTCTCCCATTTGAACTTGGTTAGCTGTAGATGTTTCTCAAACCATGTCTCCTGATTTAAGTCTAACTGTGAACATATGGCTAACTGTAATACATTATAATAAATACTGACATAACTATTTTACTGTACTTTTTGGGGGGGGGAGAACAATTGTTACAAAATAAACTAAAATCTGGCCGAGTTATTCTGAAATTTCTAATGGCCTGTACGCTGTGTATTGTATGTTTGATAATTATGTATTTTGAATGGCTTACTCCTATAGATCGAAAATTAATCAAGGAACAATATCAGTAATTACTGAATAAACAAACCAATAAATTAAACAAGCTTTCTCTTACACAAAACCAGGAGGACATTTATTGAATAAGTAAAATTGTGACAGCCTACCTTTTTGTAAAACTTCTCCACGTTCTTTATGTCCAATATTTCTTTTGGATAGGCGATGCGTTTTTTCAAATATTTCGATTTTTTAAGTGCTTTTCTCCTGAAATCATTCAACAAGACTCGTTTGATATTTACACTGTCACACAATATTAAAACATTTTCACTTTTTAATTATCAATTTTACTTTTTGCGAGTAAATTAATTCTGTCCAATGTTTGATTTCTGATGTTTTCATTAACCCAGTTGGTGAAAAAATATTACACAAAATTTCACTCATTCAATTAATTCCACAAACACCAAGACATCTGAAATTACCGATAAAACACTATTAAAATCGGTTATCTGATTTCCTTCAAATTTTGATCATATATAAATAATGTTGAAAAAACGAAAATTAATTTAGCGTACCAAATTTTGAAATAAAACACATAACGCTGTGTTCAATTTTATTTATTCCTGAATAGTGAGTTTCTATTATTGACCGAAAATTGAGCACAGCCAAATTGCTTTAAATTTAGAGAAATCAAGCCGATTTTTTGAATATTTGTTGATCGTTTCCTAAACGGATTTTATTGAAAAAAACGGATTTTATTCATACATTTTAGAAAAAACACAATTTAGCAAAATTTTTGTAAAAATTGTTAAAGCGATTTTAAGATAACTTGGTAGCCTATTTGTTTATTTTAAACAAATTTTAAAGAAAAAAGTTTAAATATAAATTGACATGATGCGAGTGGATTTTCAAAAAGTTATTTTTACCTATATTTAAAAAAAATCTGATTTCAACATCACAATCAGCATTAAAATTCTCTGCATGTATAATCTGCGTGAAATTAGAATTTAAAATTATCAAATTACATTGGAAATATACGAAAATGGACCATGACCGCCATAAGTGTATTTTTAATGTCATTTGCAAATATAAAATATCATATTTGATTCAAACTTGAGGTTTTGAATAGGCTATAGCTTGGACAAGTTTCTCTTTTTACCGAAATCAATTACACTAAAATTTAAAATAATTTCGGCAACCAGCTGTCTTATTTTTCCAAAAGTGTTTTTCATTTTCTCACCCTTTTTGAATTTCTGTTTTTACAATCATGATCAGCATTAAACCTGCGTTTTAAACTTTTAAATTACATTGAAAACACGAAAATGAGCCCTGACCGCCGTCGAAACATTTTTTAATGTCAACGAATTTCGAAAATTCAAAACAATAATTTATGCAGTTTGTAAAGCTGATAACTATAGTAACATCGGATTTTTAAAATACATTTTAGACAAAGAAAGTTAAAAAGTTTTAAAGACTTCAGTTTGCTAACAGGTACACACACACACACACACACACACACACACACACACACACACACACACACACACACACACACATACACACACACACACACACACACACACACACACACACACACACACACACACACACACACACACACACACACACACACACACACACACACACACACACACACACGTACATACATACACACACACTCGCGCGCGCGCACACAAATATAGAAATGAACCCTCAAAAAGTGATATCTTGAATGTGCTCATTTGAAGGTTCCCTGTTCATTATGGCCGCTTCAGTAGCTTATTTTCCAAGAGTTTTTTTTTCTTAACGTCAGTTTCTACGGCCTTAACTGCGTCTCGAACCCACGATCTTGAGGTGCACACATCAGAGAGCAGCAGACTCACTGATGCCTTAGCCATAACGACCACGGAACCATTGCTAATTTACGCACATATTAAAGCTTATTATGACCATAAAATCAAATGATCAAAAAAAGTGTAAACTATTATTACAAACTAACTACTATCACACCAGCGAGACAGGTGCGTGCTGCGATTTTCGTACAGCGATATATAATATAAACTTTCTGCGTGCCTTTAGAAATTAAACGCATGAGTCACAGATTCATCAAGTTTTCTCGTCTTACGTAAATGCATTAATTGTTGCATTAACAGACCTACAAATATACAGTAACCAAGGAGGCCCTTGCGAAATTTCGTACTATGAAAGTTTTAAGTAAACACAGCCTTGTCATTGGGGTGAGGGCGGCAGTTGGAAGGAATGGCAAACATTTAAAAAAAATAAATCGAAAAGCAATCAGTTTAAAATAATAATCACAAATATCGTATAAACATTTCAGTACAGATAATAGGTTTTTTATAGAATTTTTACAGGGAATTACAATATCTCGTTATAAACGGTATTTGATGTAAGAATGTAATCTTCTTGTACTTTTTTATTTCATTTTCTTTAATGGATACAAACATGTTAGTTGATTTATTTAACCTTGAAAAGGCTAATACAATTGTACATGAGTAAAGACGGCATTTGGTAAACACAATCCTGCTCTTTGAAGTGTTTGTCCCTGCGACTTGTTTATAGTGATAGCAAACGCAATTTTAATAGGTAACTGTCATCTAGTGAATTTAAAAGGCTTGTTTGATAACCCCTAACTGTATTTTGACATTTTAATTGTATTTCGTGTTTTATGATGTCCGTATTAACAATAGATAAATGCACGATGGAAGGAGAAAACACAAATATATTTGTGTAAAAACAGTGTCCAAAACATGTGTTCGGTATTCGAAACATCCCCTATCCCGGCTTGTATGACGGGCATGGATAGGGGACAGTCAGTAAGGCTACATAACCTATAAGTTTAATGACATTTAAGTAAATATTGACATTGTTCTAAGCAAGTTATGCAAGAAAGAGGCATTTTTAATGGGATTGTCTATTCGTGATTAATAAGTTAGCTTCATAAAATATAAAAAATAGTGTCTGATTTGTGATGACGAACATGCGCATCCATGATGCCTTTTTCCCTATGGCAGTTAAACGTGACTTATATTAAAATTTTCCACAAAATTTAGCGCAAAATCGTTTTGCAATGTTAGAAGCCGGTTAAAATATCTTGCTAAAGATTTTTACGCCTCTATATTTACGCCTGTTCGAATGTACTGAGAAAAGGGATGTTGACTCGAAAAATAATATATATGATCCTACCTGGACCTAGACCCCAGCAAAGTAGTATTCCTCAATAATTTCTCCAGCTCGATGTGCACTCGCTCCGCTATCGCTCTCACGTTGGCCTTGGACTCAGGAGAGACGTACTTGCGCACGTAGTAAGATCCGATGGCGATATCCAGACTGTCAATATCCGTTAAAATTTTATTAAAAAATTTAATTTCCTTTAAACAGATAAGATCGTTTTCAAATTGTTTGTAATATCTTCCGTATAAATATAATCGTTTTATTTTAACCTTCTTGAAATTATGATTAAAATTTGCACAAATACTTAGCTCTATAAACTTTCAAATTTTATTGAACGAAAACTAACCTTGACCACCGTCTAACGATTTCTTAATTTCAATGGATTTTAAAAATCTAAAATGCTAATCAGTACAGTTTTCAACGCTGATTACGACGGTGAAATCGAATTTTCAAAAAAAGAACATAGTTACGATTTTTGAAAGATTTTAAATGACCGCCATTTTGAAACTGTTAAACAAATTTTGCTGTTTAACGAACTTGTTGAAGCTACTATAAACGATTTTTGTGCCGTTTAAATCAAATCGGATGGAAATTGCGAAAAAGAGATCATGATCGGTGCTGATTTCAAGGTCTCGGCTGTGGGTCTTACTATGATGGCAGCACTAATTGCTTATTTTTCAATGGTTATTCGCTAGTAAACACCATAAGGTTTATATACAGCTTTGTGTCGACCAAAATAATGGCCAGCACACCTTTTTCAAAGTACACATTTGTTAGTATAAGAATATGGTTAAAAAAGGTAAAATTATTTTTTAGCATCAGTCGATTTTTTTTAAATACCTGAGGACGAGAGGTCAGCGTTAACGGTAAGGGAAATCAACAGGAGTAACTGCGGCTAGAACTAAGAAGTTTAAGATGCGCAGTTCAGGGATGCATTTTGCTAACCCAGTGTTCTTACCACATAGACCACTGATAATAGTACTTAAAATAAGGTTATATTTATTGCTATTGTTTATGGTAAGTACAAAATATAACATGAAATAATTAGGGAACTTCCGTTAGAAAATGAGGCTCTCATATAGCAGCAACCATCACGGTAAAATCCAGTCCCGGGACTTAGAAATGAGCCCAAATCTTAACTTTTAGATCACTTTTTATAAGGTAGTTAAATTGTTTATTTATAAATAGGCATAATAAATGTGTGTGTGTGTGTGTGTGTGTGTGTGTGTGTGTGTGTGTGTGTGTGTGTGTGTGTGTGTGTGTGTGTGTGTGTGTGTGTGTGTTTTATCACTACGTAACTTTTGCAATTTTGTTCCGATTTGTTTAAAACTTGGCACAAAACTGATTTTGGTAAGCGCTTGGACTATAATAGCTAGTGGTTCTTTACATTAACAAAACCCGTTCAACCGTTTCGAAATGGCGGATTTCAATTTCAACAGTTTCATGATTTTTCCATTCGAAATCTTAAGAAAATACTTACGCTTTTACTAATATAAATTTAACATCGTAATCAGCGTCAAAATCAGCATAAATTAGTATTTTTAATTTTCAAATTCAATTGAAAACACGAAAATTAATCTTAATATATTTGATACTGATATTATGTTGAAATCTTTGCATGTGCAATTTAGTGTAAATTTCAATGGTAAAACCAAATTGTAAAATACTGTAATATAAAAAACATATATTTTTTGGAAAATTGCTTCAATTACGTCAGCGGAACAGCTATGCCTTAGATATACTTACTTCTCCTCCGTGTACTGAACACATTCTTTCCACCTGGGTACAGGAGCGATTCTGCCGTGGTACATCTTTGTGAACTCAAATTCTAACCTTCTGATGTCGTCGGTGAGGAAGTTGGCAGCTTCTCTGACGGCTCGGTACATGAGGAAGTTGGCCAAAGCCCTGTATGCAAACAGAAAACATCACCAGCAGAGAAACCTCAAACAACTTTTTAGATGAAACAAACATAACCTGAAATAATTGTTAAATAACTACAGTTTTCTCCGATTAGATTCGAACTTGACACTACAATCGTTACTCAGTAAAATTCGTTAAACAATTTCAAAATGCAGAAAATTTTAAATAAAAAAAATCAACAATTTTCTTTTACTCCCTTTTTAAAAAAATTCTATTATTGAAGTAAAAATAAAAACAATGTATTATGTTTTCTCATTCTTTTTTTAAATTTTAATTACGATAATTTATTTGAAAACACGACAAATTAACAAAGCTCGTTTTTAACAACATCTGAAACGTATTATAGCCTATCAGCTGTTCAATGAAATCAACTGACCGTTACGAATTAATATAAATCAACTGATCTTTTAATATAACTACCAAAATTAAATTCCGTAGTGCAGTGGCATCGCGTGTACTTCTCACGCTCAATGTTTCCGGTTCGATCCCAGCGGAAATACAGACATTTTTATTTATAATTAATTTAATACAATACTTGCGACGTGCAAAACATACTGTTATATATCAATATAAACATGTTCCTCGCATCACGCGTCCCGCAAAATCCAACATCAAAACCAGCCCTAAAACATGTTACATGTTCAAATCTGATTTCAACATCGTAATCGTTGTTAATATTTCCCTAAATTAGCACTAAAATGTTTATTTCTTTTCAGAATACGAAAATTAAATTTCAATAACGGCTGTCAGGGTTCATTTTCATATTTCCAATGAAAATTTAAAATTAAATATACGACGTGTGTTCAGAAAGTAACGAGAATTTTAAAATTTCGCTGGCTTGGAGAGTCCGATTGTCAATTTTTTTTTAATTATGTTGGTATACATGCCCTTGAAGTATGATAAAACTTTCAGCTGTTTTCATTGTTGACTTTGCCTGTGACAGCCACTAAGGTTAGACGTGATTTTATGAGCTCGGCGATTTTCGTTAAAAGAAATGGATCAAAGAATTTGTATCAAATTTTGCGTAAAATAGTGTAACAAAGTGTGTGAAATGTTAACAAAGGCCTATGGTGAGTCTGCTATGAGTAAAGCAAGAGTTTACGAGTGGTATAAGCGTTTCCAAGAAGGCCGTGAAGACGTTGAAGATGACGAACGCCCTGGACGCCCAGCACATCAACAACCGATGAAAACGTGGAAAAAGTGAAAGAAATGGTTATGAACAATTGCCGAATCACAAAAAGAGAGGTCGGTGATGATGTTGGCATATCGATTGGATCTTGTCATGACATTGTTTCCAATGTTTTGTGTATGAAACGCGTGGCAGCAAAATTCGTTCCAAAATTGTCGAATTTTGAACAAAAACGGCGGCGAATGGAAGTGGCTCAGAAGTCACTAAATGAAGTCAACGACGATGTAGAATTACTGAAACGTATTATAACAGGTGACGAAACATGGGTTTACGGATATGACGTCGTAACTAAGGCTCAATCATCCCAGTGGAGGCATGCTGGCTCGTCAAGACCGAAAAAGGCTCGACAAGTGCGGTCGAACGTGAAGGTTATGGTCACTGTGTTCACTTCGGTATTAGTGGCGTAGTACATCATGAATTCCTGTCATCAGGTGAAACGGTCACTAAGGAGTACTACCTACAAGTTCAACGCCGTTTGCGCCATTGCGCCTACAAGTTCAAGCAATCCGAAAAAAAACGCCCGGGTCTGTGGAAAAACAATTCATGGCTTTTGCACCACGATAATTTCTCACACGTCATTATTTGTTAGTTAATTTTTGGCCCAAATCAGTACTGTATGATGCACCAGCCTCTATATTCGCCAGACATATCTCCGTGTGACTTTTTCCTATTTTCAAAAATAAATAGAACCTAAAGGGCCGTGGTTTTACAGATTATGCTGGCATAAGTGCATAATCTCCAATGGGGACTATTTTGAAGGCGACACATCAATGTAGGAGAATAAATAAATATTTTGTTCAAAAAAATTAAAATTATCATTACTTTCTGAACACACCTCGTGTGTGTGTGTATATATAAGTTATTGTTTAAAACCAAAAACGCTTTGATTTCATTTCAATATTATTTTTTTATCTGGTTACGATAAGTTAGGTTATATTCGAATTAATATGTTAATATATTCGAATTAAACTGGCATATCTTTTTTAATTTATTATTTTTTTATAATCACATTAATATGATGTCATCTAAGACTATTATTATATTGAAAAATAATATAAAGATACACATATTTTACCTCTTTTTATTATTGAACTCATAAAATTCATTATTATTGAACTCATATTGAATTCATGGCTTTTGCACCACGATAATGTACCAGCTCACACTTCATTGCTTGTTCGTGAATTTTTGGCCAAAAACAGTACTGTAACTGTTATGCCCCAGCCTCCATATTCGCCAGACATGGCTTCGTGTGACTTTTTCCTATTACTAAAAATAAAGAGAATCTTAAAGGGCCGTCGTTTTACAGTCGTAGATGACATTAAAAGTGCATCGCTGAAAGAACTAAAGGCTATCTCAAAGATCGAGTTTGAGAAGTGTTTCGAGGATTGGAAGAAGTGCATAATATCCAATGAGGACTATTTTGAAGGCGACAACATCAATGTAGAAGAATAAATAAATATTTTGTTCAAAAAAATTAAAATTCTCGTTACTTTCTGAACACACCTTGTATACTGATTATGATGGTGAAATCAGTGTTTGAAATAAGTAGATAATATAGTTTGTTTTATTTTCGCTTCTATGAGATCAGCGAGACAGCTGCGTGTCGCTATAATTTTCAGGTAACTCTGCCTAATTAATACAGTCCATGTTCTCACCTTTTGTCCGTGCGTTTCAATATTTCTATCAGTTTCCTCACATATGTTTGCGAATTTAGGATTATCGGTTCGTCAGGTTTTAGTATTACCAAGTCGCCCAACACGTGCTTCAACATTCTTTCCCAGTCTATGTCTGGATAACGTTCTTTCACCGTTTCCAATGGTATGGGAGCTGGCAGCATGTTCCTTTGTTTGCCCTCGGCCAGGATCTGGGAAATAAACATAGGCCTAATCTTTAAATAATCCATACAAAATATTAACTTATAATTACTTTTGACGTATATGTAACATTTTTCGTTTACTTGTATAAAGCACTAAGACATACACGTAACATTTTTCCCCCAATCACTTGTTTCAATATGGCGGTCTGTGATTAAACTTTGAGAGAGTAGTTTGCCATTCCTGTAGTACTGGTTAAATGGCAAAACCTATCATAATTTTTACCGCTTCACGGAGAAAGAACATACAATTTTCAATATACGTAATTGGTACATTTTTCGTAAATATTACGGTTACCGGTTAAATTGGCGGGAAAAGTTACGAGGGCTGTCGTGTAGCGCTCTCTGTTCTTTGAACTATTAGTTTTAATTAAATTGTAAACATAATGCACTCACCCTCGCTACTTCTATCTCGAAGTACAGGATGTGGCTCATCTCCTGACGCACGCTCTGCTCGTCGACTCCCAGGTGGGTCGCCAGCTCTAGCAAGTAGAACACGTAGGCTTCTATTTCCTCGCTTTCGGGGCCTTCTATGAGGAAATCTGCGTCCATGCCCAGGGGCGCTTCGTCAATCTAAAATCACAAGATGTAGGAAACATACGTGATAAGTCATTAATTATCATTTTTATAATATACTTATGCATTTTTTGTCTCCATTTTGTTTGTTGTTGTTGTTGTGGTGGTGTGTGTATGTGTGTTTGTGTGCGTGTTAGTGATTGTGTTATTGTGTGCTCACGATCGCAATTTTTGTCCGATTCTTTCAAAACTGACAGAACTATTTTGGACAGGATCTTTAATGAACAAAATTCGTTCAACAGTTTCAAAATGGCGGTCTTTTTGAATTTTTAAAATTTATAATGTTTTTGTATTACACGTTTTTTGAAAATATGACTTCACCAGTAATCACCGGTAAAATCTGCATAAATTAACATTTGTATTCTCAATGTTGGTTGAAATTAAGAAATTTGACGGCTTTCAGGGTTCATTTTCGTATTTTAAACTCAATTTGAAAGGTTAAAATGCAGATTTTAACGCTGTTTATGATAGTTAAATCAGAATTTCGAAACAGGGTAAAATATAGAAAAAATATTTTTGAAAATTAAGTCAACGAGACAGCTGCGTGCGGCGATTATTACTTAATTTCCTTTAATGTACCGCTGTTACGATGCCGCAGCTGTAGAGCTCACCTTTATAATGTGCTCGTCTGGTTTTTCAAAATTCTCAATGATACTTATATCAAAGATATTTGCTCGGCGGAATCCAAAATCGTGAAATACCAGAACAGCGTCCATCCACTCAAATTTTTTTTTATCCCAGTCTTCCCCCTCGAGCAGCGGCCAGCCACCTGCTTTCTTTATCATACTTAAGAGTATCTCTGCGGATTTATTGCCCAGATCTGAAAACAGGCATTGTAACAATCATAAGTCTGCTCATAAATAAATGGGTTAAATAAACAATCTAACTAAACGGTTTAACTAAACAGTCTAACTAAACAGTTTAACTAAGTGGTTTAACTAAACGGTTAACTTAATGGTTTAACTAAACCATTTAACTAAACGGTTAACTAAGCAGTTTAACTAAACATTTTAATTAAAAGGTTTAACTAAATGCTTTAATTAAAAGGTTTAACTAAATGTTTTAATTAAAAGGTTTAACTAAATAGTTTAATTAAATACTGTAGTTAAGAAAATCTGATTTATGCTAGTTTAAGAGTTTATTGACAAACAAGAATGATAAATAAATTGTATAAACAAAAATAAAAATTACTATGCCTTCATGCGGAGGCAGCTGAGGTGAGCAGTTGAAGGGTTTAGCGATCCCACCATAGCCTACCTCTAACTCATACTACTCTCATTTCTCTACTCAAGCTTGGCTGACTCTAAAGCAGGGATGCACAGACTTATTAAAACTAGGGGCCACTCGGGCAAATCATGAACTGATGGCGGGCCGCCAGAAGTATAGGTAATTAAAGACAATAAAAAATGCATATAATGTATTAAAATTGAAAAATAATTTATTAATTTGAAGCGTGGCACTGCAAAGTGCTTACAATCTTTTTTATATTTGGGTCAAATTTACTTGTAGCAACACGTAAAACTGCTTCCAAACTTTCATTTGCAAGGCGGTTTCGATTTTTTGTTTTATTATTATTCAGTATTGAAAAAGTTTGTTCACATATATAGGTAGAACCAAATAAGCTGGCACATTTCAGAGCGTTTATGCGCAACTCTTTGTACATATTTTTGTCAATGCAGTGGTAAAAGTTCAACAAGTCTCCCTCGTTGAATTTGTTGCGCAAATCTTGGTCGTTTTGCAAATCGATAATTTCTAACTGCATTGACTCTGGCGCATTTTCAACTGAAATCGAGAAAGGATTGCTGAATATGTCCAACAGAGGTTTCACTTTTTGAAGTCCGAAAATCTGTCTTGAAAAGAGTGAATCAGAATATCCAGCTTTTCTACATAACTGAAATTAATCGCAGTTTTGTTGAATTTTTCGGCCATTTTCTTATAATTCGGAAAATGATTGTAATTTCAGAAGTCAGTTGCGATCTGAAAAGAGTCAGCTTGCATTGAAAGGATGATACATGAGCGTAGAGCTGGGATATCAGTTGATTTTTGCCTTGAATCCGTGTGTTCAAGACATTCAAATGATTTGTAATGTCAACTAAAAAAGCCAAATCACACAACCAATCAGGATTTTTAAGTTCCGGGACATCCCTTTGCTTCTCCACCAGAAATATTCCAATTTCTTCTATTAAATTTAGAAATCGTTCAAGGTCAATCCACGACTTAGCCACCTTACTTCTGTATAAAACAGCAAATCTCCATATTCACTTTCGATGTCATCAAGGAATTGTTTGAATTGCCTGTGATTGAGTCCTCGTGATTTGATGAAATTTACAGTCAAAACTACCACCTTCATGACATTTTGAAATTCAATTTTTTTAGAACAAAGGGCTTCTTGGTGTATGATGCAATGAAACTGCATGAGATCTTCAGCGTTTATGTTTTTTCTTGCAGATACTTTTTAGCAAAGTAACTAGCCCGGAATTGACACCAATCATAGAAGGAGCACCGTCAGTCACAATTCCCGATAATTTTGATAAGTCAAAACCAGTTTTGAACACTCATCCAAAAGTACATTGAGTATATCAACTCCTTTAGTTTGACCTTTCAATGAACACATTCCTAATAACTCTTCTACGACTTCAAAATCTTGAGTAACACCTCGTATGAATATGAGTAGTTGAGCTGTGGAACTAATATCAGTTGATTCGTCGAGTGCCAATGAAAAAAATTCAATTATCTTAGTCTTTTCAGTTAATTGTTCCGCAATATTAGCTGACAAAGACATAATTCGTCTTTGGATTGTCATACGATTCAGTTGAATTTTCTCAAACTTTTTGCTGCTTCTGGACACATTTTCTTAGCGGCGATTTCAATGCATTCTTTTACAAAATCTCCATCATTGAAGGGCGACTTCGCTTTGCTATCATTCGAGAAATTTCAAAACTAACTTCTGTAGCCGTTTCTGAATCTTCAATGAGTTTTGTGAACACAGTTTGCTGACCAATAAGCTCCCGTTTCAAAGACAACACTTTTTGCTTTCTTAATTCGCCTGTAAATTTGGTAAAAGAAGAATGCTGCGTTTCATAGTGCCTTTTTACATTATATTCCTTTGCAATCGCAACAGAATTCTTACAAATTAAACAAACGACTTTGTTATGCAACCATACAAAAAAATATTTCTCAGTCCATATTTCTTGAAACTGCCGATTTTCATCTTTAGCCTTACGTTTTTACTAGGTCCTGGCTTGTCCATGTTGCGTTATAATCCTGTCTAGGGTTAACACTGCACCTAAAAACAATTACAGTACCTACTTAAATTACCCATCCTTTTTTAAATTACCAAGAATAATTGAATAAATAGGTAGGGAAACATTTATTGATAACAGAGTTTTACTTACGATTTCACAACACAATTATACACTTGACGGGTTAACACTGCAACAGTAGATCTACGTTGAATTTGGATTAAACTATATGCAAGAATGATAAAAAAAAACTTTAATAAGACTTCAAAATAAAAAAAGGGTTAACAAACAACAACACAGAAACAAACAGTTACGGCGGTACAGAAGATCAGACAAAACACAGAACACTACTTCGAGAAGTCTGCCACGTCTCGGTCAGGACTGCAGGACTGAAGGGCTGCCTTTGCCCCTCCACCTTGCACCTCCCACTCCTCTGGGCTAGGCACAGCTCCTAGGTCCTCTCCTACACTATTAAACTGCTTCTTTCTGTTGACACTATTCGGGACTATTCGGACTAATTCGACGGCGTCGTTTCATTCATGAACTGGCGCGGTATTTGAATAATTTTCATAAGTTTTATGGATGTCTTTACTTTTGAACAAATTTTTTTTGGTTTTATTCTGATACAGAATTCAATATTTTTCGAATGTACGAGAGTATTATTTTGGTGACGGCGGGCCACCAGAATTTCACCGGCGGGCCGCATGCGGCCCGCGGGCCGCGGTCTGTGCATCCCTACTCTAAAGTGTAAAGCGACTCGTGCTGAAGAGTGTAATAGGGTATCAAACGGAGCGTTGGGATGTCTGGCGACCTTAACCTTACCGATGCATTGATGTACCTCATCTAACTAGCTATTTGTGGGAAAAACATGAGTAAGAACGAAAAATAGTATGAGCAAGATCTAATCGCACAACAAAAAGCTGGCCAAATAGAGCACATATCCGTGATAAAGGACAAGAGAAAGAATAATTAAAATGGAATTAGCAGAGAAAACACGCCAGTAACGAACTGAAAGTCACCAATTAGAAGTGGGAAAGTTACACGTCTTGAATCCTTTCCAAATCCTAGACTTTATAAAGAGAATAACACTATAGAAGGCGTTGTAACTGAGTTTCGCAGAAGTATAGAAAGGACACACAATAGGTCTAACAAAGGTCGCAGTGCAGTAGTAAACATAGAAACTCATTCATTCAATGTATATGCTTATTGTGTAGCCAATTATTTAGTGGTTTACACTTGTAAAAGCCTACCGAGGTTTCAAAATTCTGTGGTTCCATCTTCAGGCAATTCCTGCAGAGATGTTCCAAATATAAATGAAATAAAATTAAAATATGGAATTACAATACAACATCCAATAGAATTTTATTATTATGTTTTAATGTGTGTGTGGGGGGGTGTGTGTGTGTGTGTGTGTGTGTGTGTGTGTGTGTGTGTGTGTGTGTGTGTGTGTGTATGTATGTTTTTCAATTACTTTGATTAACTATTGTTGGATTCGCTCAAGGAAATGGTTAATTTTGTGACTTGAACATGGAATCATAATGGTTCGAATAAATACAAATATGAAACCATAATGGTTCGAATAACTGTATAACCGTAACGAAGTGAGTGTAAGATATTATTAGACTGTACAAAATAGGTGTAGGCCAAATGAGAATGTAGTCCGAATACTACACAACAATAGTATACATAAATGGCGTAAAAACATGGCACAAACTTTCTCACCATTGATTATTTCTCCTAAAATTCCGGTTCAAAACTATCGAAAAAAACGGAAAATCGATTTACCATGACTTTATTTTAAAAAAACACATTCATAACTCAAGAAAATGAAAAAAACTTTAAAAAAATCAGTTTAGATTTAATTGAAAAAGAAAGCAACAAAGATGGCGGTCAGGGTTTTTCTCGATTTACTCCCTAAATTTTTTTTATTTCCAATTCATAGCACTGATTAGAGTGCTATACTATACTATACTGATTAGAGTCATATACTATATGACTAAACTTTGAGCAAGTATGAAGACCGTTTCGCAGGGGTTTTCGGTAGCTCATGAAGCAGGTTTTATGAGCTGTTTGGGCTCTTACGAACTAGAATTGTGCAACATTTGATTAAAATCGTTAGAACCGATTAATCAGTTAGGGAATTAAAGAATTTTCTATTTTGTTTTGAAAATATACGTTATTCTGAAAGGTTAACAAAATTTGTAAGAAACGCAAAAATTGTACCAGTAGCGATTTTTTGAAAACTGCTTTCTTTGCGTGAAATATTAGATTTATATAACTTACAACGTAAGATAAATACATGGTTCACACTGTATATAATATAATATAAACTTTCACACTGAATAGTACAAATATTATATAAAGTTTACTTTTTTACTTTTGTTAAATATTTTGTAATTTTGTTAAACGTTATTTTTTCCACAAAAATCTGTTAAAACCTTTTTCTTATTTTGAATTGTGTTTACGATTTATTTCAGAGGCCATCTTGTTTCGTGATTGATACTTGTGACTGTCAACTGGTTCTTTGTTTCATAATTAATACATTTCAAGTGAAAACAATAGAAACTAATATTGTGTAGTATTATGTGAAAGTTACTGAACGAACCTTTAAAAATCTTAAAAAACTAAAACATATAACCTAATACGAAAACATGATTTCCGGTGCGCTTTTGCTGCTTGTGGTGACAAACTCGTTAACTACACTGAATTAAATATTTATTTAGTTTAGTGATACAACAAGAATAAGAAATGGAACACTATATGTAAACCAAATTTGTGGTTAACATTATTTAAAACAGTTACTATATAAGTACTAAAGTAGGCCTATATTTTATATAATATTTGTCCTATTCTGTGATAAATCTTATGTGATATAAACCACGCAAAGAAAGCAATTTTCTATTTTTTCAATTTTCAAAAAAATTGCTACGAATAAAAAATTCTCGGATAACGGTGGTCACGCTATTCTCCATTAAAACTAAAAGGGTTTACAAAGGAATGGATAAGAATTACGAAGAGCTCTTGGATGGGTTACCTTTACGCAAGCAAGTGTCGTAGAGGTCCCTGGCTGTACTCAGGTACTCAGGCTCTGTAGGCAAGGCTGGGGCGTCCACCAGGAGGTACTTGATCTGCCGAAGCACATTATTCTTGGCCTTGCTTATCGCTGACACGTAAGTCTAAAAAAACATTACAAACTTTTATCGAATTCAACAATACTTAACCAAAAAATACGTTGTTAGCTGTTCAGTTCATCATATTTTGCTAGTAAAGAACGATTTGTTACTCAGTACCTTACAGAAAATTTGAAATTAAAAAACTCGTAAGTAAATCGAAAAACACTTATGTCGAAGGCGGCAGGGTTTATTTTTTCTTCCAAATTGCTTTTGAACCATAAATTTAGGTCTACAACTAACAATGGAAAATTTTTCCAAGATAGCGATTTACAAGTTTTGTTTGTGTATGTATGGACTGCACTTGAGTATAATTTTCTCAGAATCGTGTATACTGATTGTGAAAATCCTTTTCTTAAAATTTTTTCCTCACCAATAAAATATTTCTGTTTGTCGGTAACATAGTCCTAGTAAATGGTAAATCGTTTAATCTCCAGCGATTTGCACAGGACTCACTGACGGCCCGATGTGAAAAAGAAATGTTTCGGATAAAGACTGTTTGGAATAGGACCAAATAAACAAATTTAGGCATTATGTGACATTGTCCTCACCTCGTTCGTAGGGATGTCCGTTTCGCGCAGGAAATTCCCGCAAGCGAACTTGTGAAAATCTTCGCAGGGGTTCGCAGTTTCGTCGATGAACTCTTTCAGACGCTCGGCTGCAAAAAAAATATTTTAAAGTCTAGTGTCATACGAGGTGCAAAAAATATTACACATGTTTTGTCACAAACAATTACTTCCCCACTAAGTCGAGATAGGCCTACAATAGAATGGCTAAAAGGTATAGACTACCTGTATTTTTTTAATATTTGTAATATTTCACTTCAGCTAGTAAGTATTACATTTCAATCGATTTAAGTAAGAAGGGGGCAAAAAGAAAATAAAGTTTAAGTTTTATCAAATTATAGTGAGAAATAGCTTGAAGAAAACTAGAATCTGACCACCGTAAACGAAATGGCGTCAAAAAGTGGGTATTTTCAACAACAGGACTACCCTACATGTTATGCTCAGGATGTGAGGACCTGTACTATTGATGATCAAGTCCTTAACTATTTAATTGGTCAAAGTGGTACAGAATGACTAGAAGACGTCTAGGATGGTCAAATGGGAGGGGGTACCAGTACCAGGAGCGCAAAATCGCGAGTTTTAAAGTCTCCTGAGGGAAATTTTATTCTTGTTTTTTTTTTTAGGAAAACTTTTATTATTTTAGTAATTAGTAAGACAATATTTTAAAAATAATTTTAGGTTATGCCATCTTAAGAGTTACAGTTTTTCAGCTTGGCTTGCAAAAAAAAACATTTTACTGAATATCAACATTATTTTTATATGTACTACACGCACTGCACGCAAGACACTTTGGGTGAAAATAATACTGAACTGACACGTCTAATTACAACTATGTTTGAAATTTTAATTTATTACGTTAAGAAATAAAATTTATATTTACGTTTTTGAATAAAATAATATTGTTTATTTGGCAAGGAAACTCTTTTGTACACATTTTTTTATGATTATTAGCAGTAGACCCATAAAATAGTTAATAACAAAAAAATTAATTGTTAAGAAGTACTAAACAATAAGTAATTTAAGGACCACAAACACAATGCCACTTAAGCCTAAACTGCAATTGGAAGATAATTTTGCCAATTCATCTTTTTTTTTTTTTTTTTTTTTTTTAACGTCCGACTATTGTGCACACTTGGGCTAATGCAGACAATGGTATGATTTATAGCGTATGAAAATGCCAAGCCCTCGTCGGGAATCGAACCCGGGTCCTCGGGGTGAAAGCCTAGTACGCTTTCCACTAGACCACCGAGGCGCCAATTCATCTAGAACTTCGTCTGGAGAAATGCTGATTTCTCTATGAATTGTGAATTATCCATTATTATCAGTCAATAATTATTATAAGGTAAATTATTAGTGTCCTTCCACTAAAATTATTCAGCGCAGGTCCTATCTTGTGTTTCTCACGTTATAATTATGCAATGAAGAAGCCTAGTACATTTCATAAAGCATGTACAACCCAAACGTTAATAATATTTAATAGTATAATAGTGTAGCCATTCAGTAGTAGGTTTGGTGTTTGTTGCGAGACAAATAATGACGTAAAAACTTAACCGTAGTTGGAATATTAGAAAATGTGTTAAAATCCTTCAAGTTTTTTATCAATGGGGAGGGTTATACACATAAAACAATTCCCTGGATACGACTATAGTTTGAACACCTGATTTAAACCCACTGGATATTTTTCTGCGGTGATATATGCAACTAGTGGTGTAAATACTGCCACTTTTTACTGCTCTTTACGTAATCTGAAAGAGAAAGAAGAAGTTTTTCATTTCGTGGCAAGGTGTACAATTTTACGGATCTTTAGAAAACGGTTTCAAAAAAGTTGAACTTTCAAGAAAACAACCTAACGGGTATTTAACCGGATTCCGAACCCCTCAGCAAGAGGATCTTAAGCATTCGAAATTCCTAGCCATAGTGTCATAATTAGGTGATAAATAGAGTTCACTTATAAATAGAAGAAGCCATAATCTTCTTGTAGGAAGCAGGCAGATGATAACAAGGCTTAAATATTTTAACCAGCGATCCATACCATCGTTGGAGTTTATTTAGCCTTCGTATGAGCTTAAACTGCGCTTTATAATGTGCTACCTACAGGACATAATCTTAATAGGCAATTCTTTATAATAGGCCATTCAAAAGGCAAATTTCATATAGTTGAACGGTTTAAATAGTTGACAATAATCAGTTTTAAATACGTATCCAAAACAATCAAATTCGCAAATAATTTCTTCTCAATCGGAAAGCAACATTTGATGATTTATAACAACATTTGTAAAACATTTATAACAACATGATTTAGAACATTTGATGATTTCAACGTTGGTGAGGAAAATCATCTGATTGTCTCAAAAAACTGAGTCTTTCCCTAAAGCCCAGACTCCTAGCTTAACACAGACAAGAGCGCAATCTCGCTCGTTACACGCTAATAAGGAAATAAATGGTTTCCTCGTCCCGAAAATTCTTAAAGATTATATACTCATATTTAAGAAAGGAGGGAAAGGGAAAGAAGAAGTATGAGAGAGGTAGAAAGGTTGGGAATTTATTGAGAAGGAGGTATATTTTTGATGATTTTACTGCATTATAATACGAATGTACAATACTTACACTCTTCAACGCATTTTTGTGAGTCGCAGAGTAGATCTTTTTCGGCCAGCACTGAAAAATAAATATAGCAATTATTACACAAACTTACTCAAGTTTTGTTTATTTTCCCCAATAACCCGTTACGGAAGTTATATACAAGGAACAAATTTATGTTACTAAACCAAAAATAAAAATTATGTATCATATTTTCTCTTCCTTTTTATTTTAATTACGATAACTTCCTCGAAAACATGACAAATTAACATAGCTAGTTTTTAACGACATAACCTAAAACTTATTATAGCCTATCAGCTGTTCAATGAAATCAGCTGATCGTTAAGAATTAATATACGTAAAACAACGGATCTTTTACTATAACATAGCTGGTTTTTAACAACATAACTAAAACTTATTATAGCCTTATTAGCTGTTCAATAAAATCAGCGGATCGTTAAGGATTAATATAAAACAACGGATCTTTTACTACAACATAGCTGGTTTTTAACAACATAACTAAAACTTGTTATAGCCTATCAGCTGTTCAATGAAATCAGGTGATCGTTACAACTTAATATAAAACAATTAATCGTTCGCTATAACTACTCGTATCACGCGACGCGCAAAATCCAGCCTCACAACCAGCCCTAAAACATGATACATGTTAGAACTGAAAAATCAACCTGATTTCACGAAGTCGGTTCATCAGAATTTCGGTTAAATTTTGATCATATATGAAGATTTATAAATGGAGTTAGTGTAGCAAATTTTAAATGAATTAAATTTAGGTTTATAAAGTAAATACAAAAAATAAGCATCTAGGTTGTTTTGTTAGCAAATTGTTTTTGAAAATTAGTTATCCACCCGGACCTTGAAAAGAGCTCCGATCCTGACATTTATATATTTTTTTTAGAGATCATTAAAATATTTATATATATTTTTGTGTGTGTGTGTGTGTGTGTGTGCACGTTCTTTATTTTGGTCCGATTTGATTTCAGGTCTGATTTCATCATCATAATCAGCCCACGATTCAACAAAAATTAGTATTTTGAATTGTCTATGTAATTTGATAGTTTGAAATTGCTAACATATGTGATTTTATGGTTGTGCATTAAGATATTTAAGAAGGTCATATGAAAGAATATTGTAGGAAATTTGCTTCTATTACGACAGCGAGACAGCTGTTTGCCGTGGTTAGTTTTTTATTTTCTATCGAATAGTAAATTTGTTTCACTCATACCCGGTTACAAAAAAGGTTCATTAAATTGTTTGAAATACTTTAATATATAAATTCCTTTTAAAGCCTTATTAAACCTAAGGTTACAGAAACATCTGTCAGAAAAATCACCTTTATAATATCAGAGCTTTAAAGCTTTAATCTACGTTTAAATGTTGTCTTACTGCAACGTCTGATAAAATTTAAAGGACTGTCATACGTTTATTAAAGTAATTGCCCTACGCAGCTGCTTTGAACAATGTTTAAAAATTTTTGTAGAGGTTATGTTTTACAATCGATAGAAGTGCTTATTGTTTTATAGTGTTGTAATATCACTACACCTACTTTAGTGTTAAACTTAATTTTAAAAAACCATTAATTTGTATGTAAAGCAGATACTTTATTTTTTATAGTTTCTGATTATTTTATTTCAAAATACAAAAATTGTAACAATAGGCCTGCTACTAGAAACAATAATAAACAAATGTAAACAAAACACATAACCTTCAACACAATTATAAAATAACTTGAAAATGATCAGCTGTTCGTCGGACGGCCATCTTACCAGCCATTAAACAGTAATTAAATTTAACAAGGCCTTAAACAATCTTTACGTAAAGGTTTGTTGAAAATGTTCTTGCAACAAAGAAAACATTTCAAGTAACTTTAAATTTAAACTCACTTTACGTAACAAGAGATTAGGCCTAAATAAACGTTCTTGAAATCAGGCATGACTAGATTTATAAATCTTCATAAACTGTGATTAAAATAAAAATTCGGTAAAACTTCTTAAAAGCGATTAATCAGATTTTGTTAGAATTTGAAACTGTAAAAAATCGAAAAAAAAATTAACGGTGGTTATAGTTTATCTTTATCGATTCTATGTTTTTTTTAACTAAATGAATACCCGCGCTTCGCTACAATTTTAAAATGTAGGAATCACGTTCAACTTGATCTCTTAATATCAATTAAAAATGTTATGTTTATGTTAAATCGAACAAACAAAATATAGAATTTAATGATCTATGAATACAATAGATTCGATTATTAACATAGTAATTCAGGGATATAAATATAGACGGTAAGCATTAGCCGGGCTGTCGATACCAAATTGCAAAAATACTTGACCCAAAATCTAAGGTGTATGTAGGCCTATGCAAAATTTAAAGACATTTGACACAGTTGACAGTTCAGTTTTCTATTCCGAACAAACATATATATTTTCCAATTTATAATTATAGATTTGATACATTAACGTAAGTAATGCAGTTTTACAGGCCTGTATAACTAAAAGTGGAACAAAATCTTATATTTTGTGCTTTAAAAATTAGGGTCATTTTTATCGAATGCGCCTGAACCGATATTTTTTTGTAAATTCTAAAACGTATAAGTTTTTAGAGGAGTTCCAGACGTGCTTGGTATATGAAATTTGACACTTAGGACTAGGTTGGCAATTGCAGATCTACAGTTATTGCGAAATATGTTACAATCTATTTAACATATAAACTTTTATTAATATACGGAAATTTCTGTCATAATGTCGTATTTCCCCATGCGATTCGACAGCTAACAAAAGACCCGAAAAACAGTACCAATTTTTCAAAATAAGTTTATTAGATTTTGCATAAATTTTTAACATGTATTGAAAATTATAAATCAGTGTATCATGTTAAAATTTGAATTTAAAAGTATTTACCATTTAGAATAAACGGTTGGTAACAGTCAGGTTTATCCGAGAACCATTATTTTTTTATTTCAAATTTTCTGACTCGAGTTAGCCCTCTCACAAAATTTAAACAAAACTGAAGAACTGAATTTGATAAATTGGACAGATTTTCAGGTATCTCTCCTACCACATTTGTTCGAGCTTTAGTGACATACTGAGGTACTTACAGACTAAATTATCAATATCGTAAGCACTGATTTCAAAAATATCATATTCTTTATACTTTTTTAAACAATATTTCTTTTAAACAATTCAATAATTACAGGACGCAGCTGTCCCGCTGAAATGATGAAAGCGAATTTCCAAATTTTGTTTGACCTTTTTTTTTGAAACGCTGATTTCATCATCAAATTGAAAATTTAATGATTGACAAATTCAAAAATAAACCCTGCCCGCCGTCATTGTTTCAACGGATTTTGAAAATTAAAAATACTAACGTACACAGTTTTTAACGCTCATAACTATGCAGAAATTATATTTTCAATAATTTTTAGAAAAAAGTTATGAATTTTTAGATTTGAAATTGCCGCCATTTTGAAACTGTTGAACGAATTTAAAAAAGCAGTTAACAAATTCGTTCAAGGTATTATATATATATATATATATATATATATATATATATATATTTTTTTTTTTTTTTGGTGTTTAACGTCCGACTATTGTGCACACTTGGGCTAATGCAGACGATGGGATGATCTATAGCGTATGAAAATGCCAAGCCCTCGCCGGGAATCGAACCCGGGTCCTCGGGGTGAAAGCCTAGTACGCTATCCACTAGGCCACCGAGGCGGCTATATACAATATATAATACCTTTATATATATATATATATATATATATACACACACACACACACACACACACACACACACATTTTAAAGATCACTTAAAGATCTTAGAGGATTGGCGCTCATTTTAAGGTCCCGGGGTTTGTGTCTTACCATGATGGCCGTTCCAACAGCTCATTATCTAATGGAAAGTTGGTAAAAACAGCTACCAAATATAGATAAACTACAAACCAAATATACTCGTATAAGAGTTATTTCTTATCGTATTACAACCGCAATACTTATTTTACACTTTGCATAGTGAAATCAAGTAACGGAAAAAGGTGTTCTACGTTTTAAAATAAAAGTTACTATTATTTCAGAATTACCAACCTTTCAGCAGAAAAAGTGCTGGCAGAATCCACGTAAAAGTAGAGAACACAAGCATGGTTCACCGAATCTAGTGAACTGACCTGAAAGAAAAGTCCCCTTATCTCTTATCGAATCTTTAATCTGTCGATTATATTTTAAGTGATAAGTTGAACTTGTATATGGTTTTATTAGTAACGAATTGTTAAACCAAATGAATGCAAAACTGAGTTAAATGATGCACAAACTTTCGAACAGTGTTCTATATATATATATATATATATATATATATATATATATATATATATATATATATATATATATATATATATATATATATATATATATAAAACTAAGAACAGAGATATACACACACACACATGCATGCGCATGAGACACACAAATACATACTCTCTCTCTCTCTCTCTCTCTCACACACACACACACACACACACACACACACACACACAATAGGATAAAAGTTCCAGGAATTAATCAATGCAAATTTTTTGAAAGTAATTATAATATTTTAACCTTACTTTCATTCAAAATACGCCCTCCCTGCATGTACACACTTCTTCCACCGTTCATACAATAGTTGAAAACACTGCTGAAAGCCATTTTTAGAAATTTTGTTTAGCCGCTTCGACGCATTTTCCAACAGCTCTTGCGAATCAGCAAATGTAATTTCAATGTTACTTTCGGTTGTGGAAAATCCAGTATTTCACAGGTAAAAATCCGAAGATAAAAAGCTTTCCTTACGACCCTCAGACGAAACGTCAGTCTGTGGAATGGAAATCAAAAGTATCACTAAGTGAAAAATGTCGCTTGGAAGCCGGGGTAACGTGATGTTAGTGTTCCTTGTTTTTATTACAGGATTAATTCATTAGGAATTTATTCCGGAAGGGGAAACAGTTAACAAAGAATGCATCAGAAGATCCTGAAACGGTTACTAGATGTAGTTAGATGAAAACAACCTTAAAAATTTGCATGGAATGATTGGTTGTTGTTACGCGATGGTGAAACAAATGGCAAATCTAACCACTATGCAAGACACCGTATCCTTCCGACTTTGCACCACCGGATTTTTACCCGTTTCCACGACTGAAAATGACTTTGAAGGGACATCGTTTGCTGATTCGCAAGAACTAATGTAAAATGCGACGGAGCGGCTAAACGAAATTTCCAAAAGGCTTTCAGGAGCGTTTTCAACAATTGTATAAAGGTTGAAGATGTGTATAAATGCAGGAGGAGAGCATTTTGAAACAAAACAACTTTAAAATATTATACGTAATTTCAAAAATGTTCACTGACATATATATATATATATATATATATATATATATATATATATATATATATATATATATATATATATATATTTAACGTCTGACTATTGTGCAGACTTGGGCTAATGTAGACAATGGGATGATTTATGGCGTATAAAAATGCCAAGCCCTGGCCGGGAATCGAACCCGGGTCCACGGGGTGAAAGCCCAGTATGCTATCAATTAGGCCACCGAGGCGGCCTGATATATATATATTCTGAACTCATATATATATGACAACAGTGGTTTGTTTATATATAAAACAGTGGTTTACACCGGCATGCAGTTGGGCGTCGTTATGGAAGCGCTGTGTAGCGAGCGAGCCATGTCTTAATCGCTGGGAAGGGGTGGTAGTCGCTCGGCGCCAAATCTGGGAAGTATGGTGGATGATCGAACACCTCAAATCCAAAATCATCTAAGAGCCATCTCGTATATACACATGACGGCGTGCTACTGAAAAGAGTAATGGGGGGGAGGTACGGAAAGAGATATGGCGATGAAATCACTCTCTAAACATTCCTAGTACTAATAAGAACAAACGGAAATTTACAGCTAAACTGGTTTATTAGTTTTTGGGTATATATATTCGAAATTAGTATTAGTTGTAGTTTAAAATAATATCTCACAGTCCATAAATAAAAACACTTCTTAAGATTTTACCCCTTAACTACCCTAATTTGTGTACAGTCAAACCTTATATTTTTTCTAGTTTCTCTAAATTCGTAGATTTTAAAATTTTAACACTGGTGTGAGTTCTAAATCTATAAGGCGTCAAACATTTTGGCAAAATCTGATTTTTCGTTTATTCCATTTTTTCTTTTTTTTATTGATATACGTATTTCTATAATCGGTTTTTTAGAGATCGTGGTAAAGTCAGGACGCTTGGTAAGGAAGTGAAACAGATTTTTTTTTTTAACGTACGACACTTGGGCTAATACAGACGATGGGATGATTTATAGCGTACGAAAATGCCAAGCCCTGGCCGGGAATCAAACCCGGGTCCTCGGGGTGAAAGCCTAGTACGCTATCAAGAGCCATGTCGTATATACACATAAGGGCGTGCTACTGAAAATGGTAATGTGGGGAGGTACGGAAAGAGATATGGCGGTGAAATCACTTTCTAAACATTCCTGGTACTAATAAAAACAAACTGAAATTTACAGCTAAACTGGTTTATTAGTTTTTGGGTACATATTCGAAATTAGTATTAGTTGTAGTTTAAAATAATATCCCACAGTCCATAAATAAAAACACTTCTTAAGATTTTACCCCTTAACTACCCTAATTTTTGTACAGTCAAACCTTATATTTTTTCTAGTTTCTCTAAATTCGTAGATTTTAAAATTTCAACACTGGTGTGAGTTCTGAATCTATAAGGCGTCAAACATTTTGGCAAAATCTGATTTTTCGTTTATTCCATTTTTTTCTTTTTTTTATTGATATACGTATTTCTATAATCGGTTTTTTAGATACCGTAAGGTAAAGTCAGGACGCTTGGTAAGGAAGTGAGACAGATTTTTTTTTTTTAACGTACGACTATCACACTTGGGCTAATACAGACGATGGGATGATTTATAGCGTACGAAACTGCCAAGCTTTGGCCGGGAATCGAACCCGGGTCCTCGGGGTGAAAGCCTAGTACGTATCAAGTAGGCAACCGAGGCGGCTACCCTTATGTTTTAAGGGGATTGTATCAAGATCTATGGAACGACAAAGGCAAATGGAAGCTAGGAATCGGAAGACGCCGAAGAATGTTTCAAGCCGAAAAGAAGAGCGGTAAAACAAGACGCGAGTGTGTCTGTCTGTCGGTATCGCATCACTTATTGCTAATAAACGGTAATTGATAAGACCGTTTATTATAAAAATTTTGGCGAAAATTGTCTTGTAGCAACTAAGGAGAAATTAGGAAAAACTGAGGAAAATATAAGCATTGACGATAACAAATATTAGTGGAAGTTAAGAAGTAAGATCTTAAAGGTAACATTTTTTAAGGAGAGAGACAAAGAGGGAAGAAAGAAAAAGAGAAAGAGAGAGAGCGCTACAGTGAGAGAGTTTGCAAATAAAGAGTTTATATATAGCTGCCATACCACATCAAAAGTTTTAAGTTTTCATATCCCACTTCCAATTTCTAATTTTTGCCAGAAAAGTTTGAACAAATTCAAAAACCTAATTTGAATCAAAAAAAAAAAAAAATAATTTTCAGTTTCTTTCGATATACAACATATTTTCATATTTATGGATCTAAACAAAAGCTTTTTTTTATTTGGAACAATTTAAACAATTTAGAAAATTGTTCTAACAATTTTAGAAGTTTTTTTATGCATCTCAAACTTTTTCAGTGTCTGTAAAAGTAGATAATACGATTCTAAAGTCATTTTTATATTTGTAAATCAAATTCTTTTCAACAGAAGCATTTATGTCGTAAGCTACAAACGGTATAGTCCGCGTCGTGGCAGTGCAGACGACACGGAAGTCAGATCATCCATTATTGTCAATATGTAGTTTATATTTGAAACAAATTGTCTCTCAATTATCACTCAATTTTTTGAAAATCAGCTTTCACCATCGTAATCAGCGTTAAGATTGGAAAAAAAACTTTTAAGTTTAAATTTTCGTTGGAATAAAGAAAATGAATTTGAAACTTTTATTGTAATTTCAAAATTTATATGTTAATAAATGCCGATTTGATTCAAACTTAGTACAAAAATCGATTTTGAAATAACTTGGACAAGTTTGTTACCCTTCAAAATCCGGCCAACAGTTTCAAAATAGTGAACATTCCAAATATTAAAAGATGTACAAATTTCTTAAAAATCTGATTTCATTATCGTAAAGTAGCATTCTTAATTTTCAAAATCCATTGAAACTACAAAAATGCGTTTTTCTTGACAGCGGTCAGGGTTCGTTTTCGTATTTCAGTTCAGTTCTATTTACATATTAGTAGGCCTACACAATTCCATAAGTTCAGTTTGGAAAACAATGTTTTGTAGCTAGTAAGTTGTAAAAAAAAAAAATAGTTGAAGGCTTATTTTAAAACTCTTGGACTTGAATTTGAGTGTATATCGTATAATCGTATACTCGTATACTCGTAGTGAATTTAACTACGAGTACATAGGCTATTCTCAATTAATCTTTCAGGAAGGGTAATGGTGGGCGGAAGTTCCGTACGATATCAATAGTAATGATCAGCTATGTTCAATATCAATGTTTTGAATAACAGCTGTTTTGTATTTTGTTTCTTCTTCTTCCTTCTTGTACGGCCTCAGGGGACCATTTTAAGTTCTTTTATTCGCTGTTCTTTTTGCTCATAATTCCGCGTGGTCAGATCTATTTTCTTCATGCGGTCTCGGCTTCGGAAATCAGCATCTTTTTTCTGTTGATATCTGTTCTTCTGAATCTCGTTCTATTCTCTTTCATTAGCCTGTATTTTGTTTATAGTATATAATTTTCTTGAAAGCTGTGGAACAACAAACAATTAAATTGGTTTCTATGGTAACAAATAAAATAAATAAACCTAAATAAACTGATATTTCGTGGGGTTTGCGCACGAAATTGTCAGCTGTTTCTCCTAGACTTAAAGTCTATTATGCAAATGAATTCTGTAGGTATACTAATTAATTCTGATAAAAATTTATATTGTAAATTCTCTTGCATCATGTCAGCGAGAGGTAAAAAAAAATTAAGAATTAGGGACGTTTATCTATTTAATAATAGGCTGCATGAATCAAAATCAATTTATTAAAGAGATACACCCCCATCGCTCAGTGTGGGAGTAAGTTCCACATCCTGTCCTATAGGCGAATGTATTCTGGAGCCCACTGTAGTGCTTCGAGAAGATTCTGAGGATCCTTTACTGTCAGTGTACCTAGACTCGCCTCTTCCATACCCGACCTCTCCAATACCGAGCACTTCAACCACTTTACCGGAACCTCTAGCGTACACTGTTTCTCCGGTGATACTGTCACTCGCATATCCGCTGCCCACTCCGAAGCTTCCGTTGAAACCGCCTCCTACAGCTTGAGCCGAGGTGCCACCGTCGGGAGTTTGGGCGTTTCCGCCTCCGTAACCTAAACCAGAATACGCCTGAGTGTTGCCGTCAGACGTTCCGACGCCAATAGCGCCTAACAAATCTGGAGAGGAAATTGCAGAACTGAGTACAGTCAAAAAGAGTATTAACGTTACCTGGAACAGTTAGATTAATACGGATACAGATAGCAGTGGATATGAGGTTAATAATACAGAGTGTTACAAAACTCAGATTCTGAAATAATTGCAACAGACAATTAAACCTTTTGTATTTGCAGCACGTATATTTATCTCTAACGTAACAGAAGCAAATTTTTAAAAACTAACAATATCACAATAATTTTGTTTACACAAGTGTTTTTTAAAAATAGAATTTCACCGTCACAATCTGTATTAAAATCAGCATAAATTAGAATTTTAAACTTCTAAACATCTCGTTAAAAATTCGAAAATGAAAACATTTTCATTTTAAAAATTCATTTTCGCATTTTCAATGTAACGTACAAATATTAAATGCTGCATTTATGCAGATAGTAATCCTGATTGTGATAGTGGGATCAGATTTTTTTTAAGCGTCTAAAATAAATATATTAAAATAATTGATCCACTCAGTAAAATATATATAAAATACAGGATAGCCACGCAGTTCAAGTTACCGGATCTTACCATGATGGCCGCTTCTATAGCTCATAGTCAATGGAAACATTTAATGAAGGTAACAGAATATTTTCTAACAGGGTACAAGGGTAACAGGAGCAATCATCACTAAAATTGTTCTCCAAAATACGTAAAAAATAAAGTACGTACAACCGTTACACAAAATTTCTAACAATCGCCCCTCCCCCAAAATGATCAGATCCCGCTCATATTTTATTTAAATAATCAAAACTCAAGTCGTTGTTCAAGATATGAAATAACAAAAAAAAGTTAATAAGTCTGATATCCCATTATGATTAATAGTTGCCGAACATCTTTTTATGTATATATATATATATATATATATATATATATATATATATATATATATATATATATATATATTCACATACTACTGAGAATGAAGAGGGCTCTTGGTATAACGCGTGATATCTACAATAAGAGATGTATGTCGACGCACACAAAAATCAGACACTACAACACAGTCATAAAACCGGAGGTATTATATGCAAGCGAGACGCTAGCACTCCACTCAAAAGCTACCATGGAGGATATTTTGAAGGAAGAACGCAAAATCTTGAGGAAGATCCTTGGTCCAAGATTAACAGAAGATGGATACAGGTTGCACTCCCGGAAGACCACAGAGAAGATATCGAACCTGGCAGCAGATATCAGAAGAAGGAGGCTTCGGTTCTATGGACACATCAGTAGACTCCCAACAACGAGACTTGACAACAGAATCCTTAAGTATATGCAAGGTGACAAATCAACAACGTCGTGGATCGCACAAGTCAGAATAGACCTACATGACGCAGGAATAGACCCAACAGATGTTGAAGATAGACACGCATACAGGAGAAAGATGCTCGGTCGGAAGGTCCCAGAGAATGAAATCACAAAGAGAGCAGGGGTAAAATGGACGGAGGAGCGGAAGAGGATCCATGATGACAGGATGAGGGAGGTGTGGAGGATTAGAAGGAACAAGACATGAGCCGGAGTGCTTTGCGTGATGCAACAGGGACTATGCGCAGATAATAATAATAATATATTCACATACATGTTGTTTAGGTATTTATGGACTAATTTGTTGGCACAATTTGATAGGACTTAATTAATTAATTGTAAAATATCATTTAAGACAAATTTTATCACATTTGGTCAATTCGTTTGGCAACCAGCTATCTGTAGGTTCTTACACATAAATATCGGCCTCTGTACATCTTAACACAAATATCAACTATCAGGAGGCCCTTTTACATACATTCTAATGATCTATAGGCTTTTACACATACATTTCAACAATCTGTAGACTTTTTTACACGTACATTCTATTAATATGTAAGCTT